>JASDQU010373524.1:42202-75179 GCA_032191745.1 Picea mariana
GGTTATGTGATTGGATTGAGGAGGGACTACTTCCAACTTTTATTTCAGTAGTTGATGATGTAACGAGTAAGAGTTTCTAAATCTATTTCTAAGCTATATGTTTCAATATTTTAGCAGTTCTTTTGTTCTTAATGATGAAAAGAAAATCGTTGTGTTAATGTGTGATTGATGGTAGAGCAAGGAAACTATTTTTCTCGCACTCATCTTATTGAAAGCATATTTTATTTCAATAATTGTATCTCAGTCACTATTGAAATACCAGCAAGTTAATGTATTATTACTGGACTTGTAATAGGTGTGAATATTTTTGTCTGCATGCTAGAGCATGAGGGTTATCCCAGGCTCAACCTTCTTCAGTAGTTAAGAATCGCTTCTATCAGTTGGTTTATACCATCACACCTCACTTTATCAGACTCATATAATAAAAGAAAAGACAAAAGAGAATGATTAAACTGAAGGAGGAACTTTCATAGAAAGATATCATGTAAATCACTAAGTAAATCCCATCGATAAATTATCTAGATCAAAAGATCTCGAGAACCGTTGCACCCATCAAATGTTGCAGAGTCTAATTGGGCCTCTAAGGTGGGTTTGGTTCCTACTATTAAATTAAAGGGATCTTGGACCCCTTAATAGAATTGGCATGAGAAGGAAGGCTTGATAAATGAATGACTAACGATACTTCTGATAATATATTTTTGATAGCCTACAGATTCAAAACAACCCACATGCATGGCTAGTCATTCTCGAGACATCCTACATACAGAGAGTACTCCCTAAATGAGTAACTCACCCCAACATGAGGAAGTAGAACACCTTTTCCCTGAAATACCTTACGCTCTTCCCCACGAGGAGTTGAAGCAGTTCAGAAGAATCACAAGAGACTACACTCGGAAAATTGGATCGTTAACCTTAGCCCCATTACTTCCTCATAGAAAACAAGTAAGTAGATGAGTTGTCGATACCCTTGACTAGGTTTTTGTTCACACAGTAGAAGACATGATATATTTTTCCCTCACTGAGATCGAACAATCCCTTAATCTAATCCTCGAAACACCAGCTTGTAAATACTCTGAGCCTGAAGATTTTGAATCTAATGAGGAAGGGTTTAACTCTGATCGCTCAGCTTTAGAATCGTACGACATGGAAGATAGTAATGATAATAATGAAGAAAGGGGAAATCCACCTAAAAATAATCAACCCTAGTTGGCCATACATGCTCTAGAAATACCAGGACAAGTACATAACCTCCCTCGACACCCAGAAAAATTACTCCCCAAATTTGACCCTGAAACCTCCGGATTGCCTGAAGACCATATTAAAAAATTCATACTAGCTATAAGATTGATGAACGTACAAAATGAGGACTTAGTGTGTAGGCTTTTCCTCTATACCTTTGAGAATCCAACCTCGAATTGGTATTTTAACTTGCCTATGGGGTCCATAACTAGTTGGACAAAGTTTCAAAAAGATTTCTTAGAAATATTTGCAGAAGAAACCACCATAGGAGCTTTAATGGTTGAACTATTTGCCGCCACGATGAGTTCAAAAGATAAGGTTAAAGACTTCAATCAACATTTTACCACTATCCTGAACAAATTTCAACCTGAAGCTAAACCTACTTAGGAGTTGAAAATTGAGTTATATGCTAATTCTCTCCTTGCTTCCATTTCCATGTTTGTGAAAAGGGATACCAAACATACCCTAGCTGAAAATTTCAAGGAAGCCAAAATGATTGAATTCCAAATGAAGGGATGCAAAGAGGGCCAGGTCTCACTAGTTAAGAAGGAAGTTCAACCTCCACCTAGGAGAGGAATTTTGTTGACTAGACCCCCAGGAAAACAAACAGAACAAGGTCTCGAAAAGGGAAGTGGGGACATAGAATACCTACAACGGATGATAAAGAAAATGTCGAATGAAATTGTAGACATGAAAAGAAGTTTTGGGGAAGGAAACCAAGGTCAAATGCCCTATAAACCCTTTTTTTAAATAAACCCACCTTTCAAAGTGATTGAACCTCCCCCAACCAACTTAAAAATTTCCCTGGGTAATGTAGCATCCAACTCTTTTTGTATGTACCATCAAGAGAAACATTCTGAAAGAGATTGTCCCCAATGGGTGCATGCTATGAATTTAATGTCCAAATAGTTCCTAGAAAAAGTTTCTTTTACTAAAAAATCAAGCGGCTCAGCAGTGAACATCATCAATCAGGAGGAAGTTGAGCCGCCAAAAGATACAACCATGTTGTTATGGGATCTTGACTTGTTGATGCCTCCTGAGGATGTATTTGAAGTTCAAGAACCACCCACTGAGGTTTTGGCGGTGCAAAAGCGAAGTAAGGGTCAACCGGTCTCAATTGACCTTATCATTGTCCAGTCTTTGAGAGGGAAACAAACAGTCGATCAATTGAAAGCACCTTTTGTCTCCCAAAGAAATCCTATAAACAGACATACATGAGACTCACCCAAGATGGACTACAACATACTATAAGACTTAAAGAAGTTGAAGGCTAATGTGTCAGTCATGGACATGTGTAGAATTCCCCAACAAAAGTACTTTTTGTTATAGGCCTTAAGGTCAATATAAGCCCCTATAACAAGCATTGACCTAGGTGAGGTCCCATCTCCCACAAATATAAAGAACAAACCAAATGTGAACACTTTCTCTCTAGACAAAAGAGGAAATCCTTTTGTCCCACCTTTCCTTTTAACGTTTGAAGTCTTCAACAGAAACCTGCATAATTGTTCAGTCGATTCAGGGGCATCATCCAATGTCATGTCATTGTCAATATGCAATATATTGAATGCAATTCCACTCAAAATTGATAAACATGTTATACAACTAGACAAAACTCAGGTAAAATTTATTGGGTAACTTAAGGATGTCATGATCAGAATGGCTACACACCCGAAATGTGTTCAAGTAATTGACATCATTGTAGTAGATATCCCATAAGCTTATGGACTGCTACTTAGTCAAAATTGGTCCAAGAAATTGAATGGATACTTTAGCACAGACTAGGCTCACATCTTTTTGCCACTAAAGGGACATACCAACATGATTAGGATATATAGGGAAAGATATCTCAAACATATTTTCATCGTTTAGAAGCCTTCAACAAACCCTCATCGGCATATTTCCCCGTGCTAGGAAACTACTCTTGCGATTCTGATTTCGTCAATTTCACTCTTCTCTCATCTGATGTACCTCTCACTCAAAACTCCGAAATGACTTTTCAAGTGAATCTACTGGAAGAAGCAGAAGAAATCATCTTCTGTCAAGAACCTCTGTTGGAAACAACAGACAAGGTATACGAAGATGAGAAAATAACTAGGCCTGGATAAGTTGCTAAATTTTGCTCACAATTTTGGATGTTGTACTTTGATGGATCTAAATCACAAGAAGGGTCTGGAGAAGGATGTATCCTAATTGACCCAAAGGGGAAGCGGAATTTCCTATCCTGCAGACTAGAATTTCAATGCACCAATAACACTGTTGAGTATGAATCTCTAGTTCAAGAACTGAAGAAATCCATAGACTTAAACATTAAAGAACTGAAAGTTTTTGGGTACTCTAAAATTATCGTTAGGCAAGTGAATAATACTATACATTGCAATTCACCCCACTTAAGGAATTACCAACAAGAGGTGCATAGACTAATAGAACATTTTGAGGCCTTCAATATTATTGTTGTTCCCGGGACAAAGAATATTCTTGTCGATTCCCTAACCATTGTAGCCTTGAGGTTATCCCCTTTAGAAGACTATGAAGCCTCCGGGTTCACTGTGGAACTACTATACAAACCATCAGTACCCAATTTCTAATTGGAAGGTTTTTTAAGGAGATGAACAAATTGTATATTTTCTAACCAATAAAGAGAATTTTAAAGATTTGGCTATTGATGATGAGGTATTCCAAGAGAAACTGGCAGAAACTGCTTTCCACGAACAGAAGGGTGAAACATATCACTCTAATAATAAACCAAGGTTTCACAAGATACCGAAAAGGGTATCCAATTTGGAGAACCTTTTAGACCCGAGGGAAAGATTTAAAGGGTCAAATAACACAAAGACATGGAGTTCATGTCCCATATACAAGAATATAAACCTAGGAACCCCGGAAAACACTAAGAATGTAAATCTAGGAAAAACAGTGTCTAAAGAAGACAGGAAATATTATCTCAAACTTTTTAGAGAATATCAAGATGTCTTTGCATGTTCCTACCGAGAATTGAAAACTTATGACACTCACATTATTCAACACACAATCTCGTTAAAATCTGGAGTAAAACCCTTCCAACAAAATATTAGGAAGTACCATCTATCTCTGGAACCCCTCATGTATCAAGAGTTAAATAAATTACTATATTCTAAGATTATCTTTTAGATTAGACACTCTGCATGGGTAGAAAATTTGGTTCATGTCAGGAAAAAGTCTCGGGAGATCCGCATGTGTGTAGATTTCAGAAACCTTAACAGAGCATTAGAAAAGGATAACTACCCAGTCTCACCCATGGAACAACTCTTGCAGACCGTGTCTAGTTCTAAAATTTTCTCCCTTCTAGATGGTTTCTCAGGTTATAACCAGGCTCTAGTTTCAGAGGAAGACCAATTGAAAACTACCTTCTGAACTAAGTGGGGAATTTTTTCTTATAAACTCATGCCCTTTGGGTTGATTAATGCAGGAGAAACCTTCCAAAGGGCCATGGACATAGCTTTTCGGGGATTGATTAACAAATGTGTAGTAGAATATTTGGATGATGTGACTGTGTATTCAAAGAACAGAAAAGACCACATCCAACACCTAACCCAGATTTTCGAAAGGTGTAGGAAATATGGAATATATTTAAACCCTAAGAAAACTATATTTGGCGTCAAGGAAGGGAAACTATTAGGTCATATTATATCTCAAGCATGAATTTGTATAGATCCAGAATGAATAAAGGCAATAGCTCAACTTCCCTTACCCCATAACAAAAAGGCTACGCAATCCTTCTTTGGGAAAATTAATTTTGTGAGAAATTTCACGCCCAATTTTGCTGAAACTATCGAACCTTTACAAAAAATGATCTGCAAGGATGCATATTTTAAGTGGGATGATGAGCGAAAATATGCTTTCAACAATATCAAGACTACAATATCTCAAGCTTCGGTGTTGCGAAGTCTCGACTTTAGTAAAGATGTTTTCCTCTATACTTTTACCTCCAACCAATCCTTAGCTACAATATTGACCCAAAAGGATGATGATAACAATGAGGCACTGGTATCATTTATGAGACCTAATATCCAAGGAGATGAATTTAATTACCTTGCTATAGAAAAACAAGCTTATGCGGTGTACAAAGCAGTAAAATATTTCAAATCTTACATCCTAAAAAATCACACCAAATTCATCGTGCCTCATCCCGCAGTCTGATCCCTATTCACTCAACATGAGATTAGGGAGAGAAGGGGAAATTGGATGGTAGTTGTCCAGGAATTTCATCTAGATATAAAACCTACCAAATTAGTAAAGGGACAAGAATTGTGTAAACTAGCCGTAGAAGCCCAAGATCGAATCAATGAAGGCCCTGGGTGGGAGAATGAATTAGAATTATGGTGTAGTGAAGATTTATACATTCCCCCAAGGAAAGATTATTGGTATGGAAAATTGATTTACCTCCTGCATCATGGGATTTTCCCAGAAAACCTAAACCCTAAGGAAAGGAGAGATCTCAGGTTAAAATCTGCACAACATCGCCTCGTAAATTCAGTACTTTTCCACGTAAATTATGATGAAGTACTCTTGATATGTCTCAAATGTGAAGATGCAGAAAAGGTTCTGAGGGAGCTCCATAATGGTTCTACAGGTGGAAATTTTGCAGGTAATATGACAGCTCACAAAATATTAAGAGTTGGTTATTACTAGCCTACTCTATTTAGGGACGCTCATACATACACTAGGAACTATAAATCTTGTCAAATGAGCGTGGTTAGAGAAAAGAGAGCAGTTGTCCCACTCCAACTAGTGACCATATCCATACCATTCGAGAAATGGGGGTTATACGTCATAGGGGAAATTACCCCGAGTTCTTCAAAACAACATACATACATACTGACTGCTACGGACTATTTTACAAAATGGGCAGAGGCCATCCCTCTGACTCATGTGAATGAAGAGGTTGTAATCCAATTCATAGAGAAACAATTGATCACAAGGTTTGGGATTCCTTCCGTTCTCATTTTTTACAATGATGCTTACTTTTCTTCTACTCTATTAACAGAGTTTGCTCTAGACAAAGGAATCATAATAAGATACTCTGCAAACTACTATCCACAATGGAATAAGGTGGCAGAAACAACTAATAAGAACCTAGTGAGGACCTTGAAGAAAACAAACGCAGAAAATCAGAGGAATTGACATAGCTCACTTCATAATACCTTATGGTCAGATAGAGTAACACCTAAGGAAGCTATAGGAAACTCTCCATACTTTCTGGTATACGAACAAGAATCTATTCGACCAAATGGGTTATATCTTCCATCACTTCAGCTTGTTCAGGGTTCAAGTGGAAAACCCTCATCATTTATTCAACAAAGAATTGATACCCTCCTTATGCTTGAAGAAGAAAGGGAGAAATCAAAATCTAAGTTCGTTTCTCACCAATAGATAGTTAAAATATGGTTTGACAAGCATAAGGCCAAAGAGAAGAATTTTGAAGTAGGAGACTTAGTCCTGAAATGGGTTGAGAAAATGAACCTAAGGGAAAACATTTGAAGTTTCAGAATCTATGGCTCAGACCTTTCCAGGTATCTGAGAAAATTGGGGCAGGAACGTATTGGTTTCAAAATCTAAGGAGGGAACCCGATGCCCTCCCAGTGCATGGCCAAGCCTTAAAACAATATTTTTATTTTTATTTTTAAATATTGTGTCTTTTTCATGTTACATTCTGATTGGGGTAAATGTGTAGGTTTAGGGTAGATTGATTGCAGAGTCCTTTTATTTTGCTTGGTATTTTCTTGTAATAAATTTGTGTTTCGTAAAATATTGGTCGACCTTAATAAATATGGTGTTTTACTCTGATCCTAAATAACGCTTACGTGCAACATAAGAAACGTTGGACAATTAAAATTTTCTTCAAGGAGATCTATATATTCTCTTTGAAAAAAAAAATAGCCTTGGTAAGTGATGAAGTGTCTTCCTGGTGGTCTGGTAAAGCCGAAAGGGAAATATGGCAACTTGGAAAGAACTACATGTACCTCTCAACAGATCTAGGAATAATTTCACATTAACTATTTCATCTTGCAGATAACAGACGTCCTCCTCTCCAACTCGCTCAAGGAATTTCTACCAGAAATAAATCAATTATATTAAATGAGTGCAAAGTCGAAGATGGTATGCATATAACTCTGTCGGGGCTATGGAGTCTCACTGGCAGCAGAGCAAGGTCTATGACATCAGGGTGACTCTATCGAGGCTATGGATGCTTGTTGGCAACAGAGAAGCATCGTAGTGAGTGAATGATGATAACTAAAATGGCCTTGAGCTAGTAAATTCCTTACCCAGCTCATGTCAAAAAGGGGCGTGGGTCACGGTCAAGAGGAGTGAATTTGGGATAAGGGATAAACTCCATAGGCGGACCCGGATTCACAAACCCAGGAAATTATACACGTTTAGATAGGAAATACTCCAATAAAAGTGAACTTGGTTAGTTTCTCAAACATCTTTTGCACTAGCTAAGCCTGGAGGAAGGAACAAAGATTCTTCTTTCGCCCAGAAAATCTCCATTTGTTGAGTGCTCAACACACCCTAAAATATTTTATGAAATTTTTTTCTCTTTTGGGTACCACTTGTTTTCTTTTGTTCTTCTTTCTGAATTGAGTCCATTGTGGAGGGATCATTGATTTCATTTTCATGTCTCATCATCGATCAAGTTGGATTTATTTGAACCTATCAAAGTGAAACCTTTGTGTCTAAAAAGAACTTGGTGTTTTAGCTAAGAATATGCAGTTAAAATTGTGACCTGTGCGCTTATGTTCAGCATCGGAAAAATCCGAACAAGTAAATGACCGCATAGTGACAATAATCATCGATCGTCGATGCATCATTGGCATCGGTAAAAAATGGAGTATATTTGCGCTAGTTTTTTGCAAAGAAGATTCAGGAAGTGGTCGATTTCCCATTGGCCTCGACGAAACATGAGAGGGATAAACATTGACATGGGCCATGATGAACCTTTGATAGCCGATTACTGATGCATTTGTTCGGGGTCGGTGAAATCTAAAAGAGTTAAATCATGGAAAATTTTCACATTGACACATCGTCAATCATCAATCCCTGATGAATTTTCGACATCGACAAGTTTCAAGGGGGGTAATTCAGGAACGCTTGTTTAAACTTATCGTTTATCGTTGATCCTTGATACTTTTTTGGCATCGGTAGGGTACGAACTGTTGTTAAATGCTTATCTAATGAAAATCCTTGATTCTGAATAACACGATTAAATGAAGACACCAATCTCAAACGCCACGTTTCTTTTCCACATAGGCATTTCGTACGGCCTAGTTCCATCCCAAGTCACCTTACGTTTCCCCATGTCCTAGTCACACTTCCAAGTTATCATTTCCACATCAGCGTTGTACGGCAAGATGGATAGGCGTCAGATTTTTTTCCAAGAGATATCAATGAACATTGTCTAAAGAAAATCATTAACTCTCGATCCACCCGTTAAATTAGCGGAACGATGGGACGTTTTTAGCACAAAATAAGATCAGGTTTTACCATTTAATAGGTCAGTTAATGTTTCACTCCACATACGTTGCTACCTCATGCACCGATTGAACAACAGGAATTTGAAATCTTCGATGAACCACATTATAGCTCGCTCTTGCGCCGCCAACCTACAACTGCATTTAATCTTGAACATAATGAGGATCTGGTGACAAATTTTGTATAACTGCACTCACACCCTGAATTTAAGAACTGATGTGACTGGGTAAGTATTCTCTCTTTTTAAAGTCATTAAGATAGCTTTGAATGCCTACATTCTTCACACAATTTTCTCATTTTCAGAGCAACCGAAGAAGTGAAGAGAGTGTCTCAAGAGTTTCATTTGATCCTCAGAAATTTCAAAAAAAAAACAGGTTAAGCTAGTGAGAAGAAGAGATATGTGTTAATTTTATCATTTCGGTGGTTGCATTTTTATGTATCAGTGTTCTATCTTCAACACGGTGTCTAACGATGTTCTCTCTGCAAGAAAAAATTCCCCCAAGGAAGCCAATGACCAGACGCTCACCAAGGGCACTGAAATTGAAGGAAGCAGATATTGGTGAAGGATCTTCTCTCGACACTGCAAGGCAGTTGGAATTTGCTCCCAGAGCAAAACCAGTCATCAAAACATAGACTAAGAAGGAATTTACTCAACCCCTCTCTTTTGGTGATACAGAAGCAACCACTTGATCAAAGATGATGCTCCCATAATGGGGAGATCTATTCAATAGAATTAATTGGGAAGATTACCCGGATTTTATCCCCCACAGTGACCTGGATGTAAGGGTGCTTGACGACCAAGTTTTTTTTAATATCCAATGGTTGTGCTTGCATATGGTAGCATTTTGAACCCTAGTCTTTCCCTGCATTGAGAATCTGGTTTGGATAATCGATCATGCAGACGCACAGAGGTGCCTAATCAATGATGAGAATGGAAAATGTGTTGGAGCTTTTCTCCTAGCAAAAGTCCAGAAATAGTACAAGATCAGGGACCCAGAGGAGCGGTTGAACACAGATTTCATGGTAAATTTCTATGAATTCCACAACACCAACCGATTTATGGCCTCCTGGTGGAAGGAAGACAAGAAATTCACAAACCGGAGCAATGGCTAGTATGGGACAATGAATCTAAGGGAGCCATATATCTACTTAATGGCTCTAATTTTCCGATTATATGGGGGAAAATATTACGCTAAGTTCTCAGAGGCATGGATGCCCCTGGCATACACTATGGCTATTTCTAGGAGTAGCTTCAACTTGGGAGAAATCATCTCCAAGAAATTGAGCACCATTATATTGTAGGCTCAGACACTGAAGGAGGGAGAGGGACATGCTTTTCACATGGCTTCTTATTTTCTAGACATGATATGCACAAGGAATGTCTTCAATCTTAGTTGGCACGTCACAGAGATACTTGTACATGTCTACTTCAACATCTTGTGGGAAAACATGTACAAGAAATCACATGCTCTCATTTGCAATGAATTCATAGCTCGGGTGTATTTCATTATTTTCAAAAAAGATTGTCCAAGACTGTCTCTAGCGGGCAAGAAAATGATTTCGAAAGTAGGCCACTGGTACCTAGATGAAACCACAACCTATATCAAGGTGTTCGGGGCCACTGGCTTCGCACCACATTTTCTCCCCTCTTACCTCCCATACCGGCTTGTCGTAGGATAAATCTGTTACCAGACCATCCTACCGGGCTATAACGCCACTTTGGTTAAGGACAAGAAACAAGCGTTCATGCCCTATGGTTTCCATGTAGGGTTTTGCATAGTGAAGGACATTGCTCAAGATAAAAAAGAGGGTTTGATTCAGTTGGAATACAGGTTCCCGATAGGCCAGTTCCGCAAGCATGACCCCAAAGGCCTATTTCTCCAACATGTGTCACAAGTCTCTTCCTGTTGGCCATACGCACATG
This sequence comes from Picea mariana, assembly GCA_032191745.1. Lineage (NCBI taxonomy): Eukaryota > Viridiplantae > Streptophyta > Pinopsida > Pinales > Pinaceae > Picea > Picea mariana. The sequence goes on from JASDQU010373524.1 coordinate 52,875, forward strand.
ATAAGTTTGATGACGATATTTTTACAGGATGTGCTCAGGAGGGTTTGAGTCAGTTGGAATACAGGTTCCTGATAGGCCACTTTCGCAAGCATGACCCCAAAGGCCTATTTCTCCAACATGTGTCACAAGTCTCTTCCTTTTGGCCATACGCACATGATCAGTTTAATGAAGATATTTTTACAGGATGTGCTCAGGATTGGGAGGAGGTACTACAAAGAAAAGGTAACCCAAACATGACTAGGTTCAAATCTATGAGTATGGATGATCAAGTTGAAATGATAGAACAAATGGCTCAAGAAGCTCTCAAGGTTAGAGAAGTAAACATAGCAGCAAAAGCCATAGAGGCACAAAGGAGGGGGATGTTGTTACTAGAAGGAGCCCAAAGAGTCATTGAGCAGCCAGAGAATGATCCTCAACTAGTATAAATTATGAGGATCACCCTAATCGACCCAATCACAATCAGAGAGGAGATAAATGGCTCGGAGTCAACACAACTTGAGGAAACCACTGGTATGGAAAATCCCAAAGTTCCAACACCACAGGATAGATCTCTAGTGACCATTCCAACCCAATATGAGATTCCAAGAACACCAAGTGTAACGGGGGTGCCTAATGCCCTGCTTGATCTAATAATCATCTATGATGATGAAGAGAGTTCGAATGTCTCACTTATAACTCTGATACCAATTACAGAGGAGAAATAACCAGGGGGGGTATCTTCTCCAAGTCCCGGTGCATCCATTCCAAACCCTCTACAAGGTGACCATGAGGATGAAAGTATCTTAGAAATTGATATTCTCAAGCTATCGGGGACCCTGAAAGATAGCTCCAAGGATGAGCTGGGTTTAGATGGATAAAAAGAGGAATTGCAATAGCCAGAGATCGACACCTCAACAACTGATCACAAAGTAAGTATTGGGCTGGTCACTAACTCTTCAATTTTGGTCGATACCTCACCATCCTATGAACACCAGACAAAGGTTAAGCCATTGGAACATATGGACGAAGTACAAGAACCAGTCCTAGAGAAAATACATACAATAGGAAGCTTGGGAAACTGTCTAACCTGGGAAGAACAACAAATATCTAAGCTCGTTGATGAGTTCATCTATATACAAATGATCGCTTATGATAGGAAGAGGAAATATATCATGAGGAGGACCACCAAGAAAATAAGACTCACGTTAGATAGATCGATTCTCATCAACATGAAGGAGAAGTTTCTCAACACATAACACGCAAAGACATATGAGCTCATCAGCGCAGGGATGGCTATCACTGATGCCATGTTATCTCGAACAAAGTGAGATAAAAAGGAACTGGCCACCACACTGAAGGAGCTAGACCATCTGCACCACTTGGAAAAATATTACCAAGACTCAATGCAGGCCATAGTTTTTCTGAAGAGTGAGTTCCAAGATGCATATGAAAATTTCATGAGTGAAAGACATATCTTCACTACATGTGTGGTTGATTATCAATAAGATACCCTTATGGCACTAGCAACCTGTAAGGATGTGGAGAGATGGTATGAAAAGGCATACCAAGCTATAGAACGAATTGGATACATCAGCGTAGTGCAGAAGGGTCGAGACACAGAGGAGCATGGAATTCGAGTGTTGATGGATAGCAGCATCTCCCAGATCAGGAAAGCAATTGAATATTAGGTAAGTATGTCCCAGGAACCTCATTGAGAAATATAGAAGAGCCAGGCCGAGTGAGAAAGAAGCCGGGAAAAGATCAATTGGTGGATGAAAGACATTGGCCTCCTAGATTTCGGCTCACTCGAAGACTTTGTCAACTTTCATGACATAGTCAAATGACATGCAGAACATGACTCAAAATGGGAAGTGGATATATCACAGGTGTAAATCATGACAACAGGTCAAATACAGAATTTTATGGAACATCCCATCAAGACTCATGCAGTTAGGTAGCGTTTAAGTGCCAAAGTCACCAAATATAGAGAATGGGCAACAGAAGTGAAGGAAACCCTTTCAGCCCCCATGGACTAGCACAGATTCCCATATACTAACACATGTGAGGATCTCTTCTTCAAGTGGTCAGAATATGAGAAGATTCATCCACTCTAGTAGAACCACGAGATGATTTCTAGAGAACAAAGAGATCAAGCGCCATGTGGCAATCTTTTGTTTTACTTAACACAAACTTGCAGCAGCTATTTTTAGTTAGTGATTCTTTATAAATAGGGGGATTGAACTTTTAGAAAGGGTCGATGTTTTTGGGAAAAGACCTTATTTTTTATAATTGTAAAGAACTATTTCTGAGCAACCTTAATTGAGAAGTTTTGTTTAGAACCAGAGACAAAATTTTGTTTTTTTTCATCAAAGGCATTATGTGAATGGATTGAGGAGGAACTACTTCCAACTTTTATTTCAGTAGTTGATGTTGTAACGAGTAAGCATTTATGAATTGATAAGCTATATGTTTCAATATTTTAGCATTTCTTTTGTTCTTAATGATGAAAAGCAAATCGTTGTTTTAATGTGTGATTGATGGTAGAGCTAAGGAAACTATTTTTCAAGCACTCATCTTATTGCATTCATATTTTATTTCAATAATTGTATCTCAGTCATTGTTGAAATACCATCAAGTTAATATATTATTACTAGACTTGTAATAGGTGTGAATATCGTTGTCTTCATGCTAGAGAACGAGGGTTATCCCAGGCTCAGCCTTCTTCAATAGTTAAGAATCCCTTCTATCAGTTGGTTTATACCATCATGCCTCACTTTATCAGATTCATCTAATAAAAGAAAATACAAAAGAGAATGTTTAATATTAAGGAGGAACTTTCACAGAAAGATATCATGTCAATCACTAAGTAAATCCCTTCGATAAATTAGCTAGATCGAAAGCTCTGGAGAACCATTCCACTCATCAAACGTTGCAGATTCTAATTGGGCCTCTAAGGCGGGTTTGGTTCCTACTATTGATTTAAAGGGATATTGGACCCCTCAACACATTGGTAGTAGATTGACTACGTATTTGATGACTATAGATACTACCAATCAGAGATGAAGAAGAAGGTTGTGAGGAAGTGGAACCTCCGGTGCCACTACCACTACCCGAGGGCGTCATATTGAAGGTGAAAGGTATGGGTGATGAAGATGAATTGGCATAATCAAATAAGTTTCACCTAAGAGCACTTTGTTTTGTTTGTAAAACAAACTTTCTTCTCCCTATTTCAGAAAAGGAGTAACTTCAGGGGACAATCCTCTTCTTCTTCGAGAAATACGAGAATTAGAGGACATGAAACAAAAAATATTAAAACAGGTAAGAGGAAAGGTTATTGTTGATTTATGGGTTGTCTTTTCCTAGCTTCCCAACGTTCTTGAATATTTATGTCCCTTTCAAATTACTTCCCAAGAGAATTCAAGTTCAACACGAGTACTAGCAGTTTCTAAAATAGTGTTGAATAAAGTCAATGTAATGTTGGTTTGGTCATCAAGAACGTTTCCAATTTTGTGATGGCCACTTTGATTCTCTTGCGAAATTATTTCATGGATATTGCAACGAATCTTGACCCCCCAAACGTCGCTTCACGTGTCATGGAAAGTGCGATGAACCTGGGATATCATCGCAAGAGTGACGACCCAAGGAGGTCATAGCAAGCGAGATGACCTACGGTGGTCATTGCAAGAGTGATAGTCGGAGGAGGTCTTCGCAAGAACGACAACCTAGGGAGCTCGTCTCTAAAGGGACAACCTAGGGAGCTTGTCACAAGAGAGATAAATGGAGTAGTTCTTGCGACGAACTATTCAAGGATAAGGTATCTTCGACGGTAACGAAAAATCATCACAAGAGCCACAAAGCCTCGATAGTTGCGAACAACTATCAATACTATCGACGATCTTATTCATCGCAAGAGAGATGACTGAAGTAGTTCTTGCAACGAACTTTCAATACTATCGACGATCTTATTTTTCGCAATAGAGACGACCAGAGTAGTTCTTGCAACGAACTATTCAAGGATAAGGTATTGTCGACGGTAATGATAGTTTGTCGTGAGAGCGACGAAGCCTTGATAGTTGTGACAAACTATCAATACTATCGACAATCTTATTCATCACAAGAGTGAAGAAATATATCTATTTTAAAAAAATAATAATAAATATTAATGAAAGAGAGTGCCTTTGAGGGTTATCAATTACAATATATCCATAACATATGGGTCACTGGTAACTTGGTTCTAATTCCAGCTTATGTGGTATGCTTCACACTAGATATGTAGAAACAATATGCACATATGAATAATGATCAATGGTTATATGATATGGTCTTGTGATATGTTTTTCTCTTAATCTATTTTCTAGATTGTAGTTGTACCAATTCCATTTGAGGTAGAGTGGAGGTGCCATTTCTGTATTAGGTCATCTAAATGATCAAAATAGGGATATTACACATCAATGTAGAATGGTGATGCCATTTATGTATTGGGTCATAAAAGTGATATTGAGAAATATTGAAGAAGGTATAGTCATTTTAAATAGCAACTTCAAAACCCTATCTTCTTAAAGGATCTCCATTGAAAGATGTATTATGTAGTAAAATATGATGCTTTCAGTATAGAAGAATAGATAAATATAGTAAGTTGAAATTTCCAAAGTTTTAAAAAATGATCTATTATGCCCTAATTTATGGAATGGCACTAGCATATGGAGGATTTCACTCTATGGCCTCTACATAATGTTGACTCCACTAATTTGGGTCATCATTGATTTTTAAAATGCATCATTGTTACACAAATCTATAATTTAACTATGTTTTGGTTGGTTATCCTTGGGGATGTAGAGACTTTCACTAGGGAAATGATAAGGCTTAAAGGAACGTACACATGATATAATGCATATGCACTATAAGACACATATGTATTATATCTTATAAGTGTTGTATTATACATAACGAAAACAAAATGCAAAGGGATCTATCGTTTTCTCATTTTAACATGTTTCTAGGAGAGAAAATGTAAAGGAGAAAGGACACAGAGACATTTTGGAGAATTCCAACCGACCATCCCTCAATGACATGACCATCCAATCAGTCCTAAAATCATTTTATTGGATGAGAATTAGATAATAATTACTAGTAAATAAGGATGGAGACAATTTCATTGTTGTGGAAAACATTATTGAGGTGGGGTTATTTCTTTTTATTTTTCCTAAAATCATTCACTTTCTTTTCTTATTGATATTAGAATGATGTTTTGTGTTTAATAAAAACATTATGTTTGTCATAAATAGTCATACTTTTTTGTTTCCAATTGAAAATACTCAAAACCAAAACCTTGAAAATACTAATTTTCAAAATCTTATCCGTCAAAACATGGATCCCAGAAATAAAATACAAAACCCTCCAATCTAAGAGGAAGAAAAGTAAACCCAAAATCCTAAATATCCTAACCCTTCTCAAGACTAGAATGTTGGGAAACTAACAGAAATGAAAATTTTGAGAGGTCTAAGTGCTATGTTTAGAGAGGGAGACCATTTCCATCGCTTTCTTAGGAAAACACTTGAATTTATGATTAACAATATTGTGAATGCCCAAGGATATTCATTCAAGTGAGTTATTATATTTGTATGAGTGTATGGAAATATACCAAATTTTATTCTAATGTTTTCTATGCAGATTGATGGTGATTACATGCCAACATCTATCAATCTGGTCATTTTGGAGCCCTAACACGACTAACAAGTAATGTATGTTTCACATGTTTTATTGCGTCATTATTCAAATTTTGATTTTTAAGTATTCAAGTTATTTGATTGACTCTTTCACATCCACAAAAATGATCTACCATTTTATCAATTATGGTATCATATGTCATTGATGCAACTAACATTGTTGCAATTTATGTTTCCTCTAATACTATGGAGGAAGAATTGATTGTAGAGTAGGTTTTGATATCTAAGGTATAATTAACTCCCACTCTCAAACAACATGTCATTCTAAATTAATTCTAATGTATTATTTTCATATATGTTGGAACAACATCATATGTAGGTATATCACACTTCTAGATCTTCTTGAGATAGTCAGTGAAAAGTTGAAAATCAACTAGGAGAGTTGACATAGTGGTTGACATGGCATTCAATTGGCTGGGTAGTTAAACCAAATAAAGTGACTAGTGCATAGAACAAGGTAGAATTCAAGGAATTCATTATATTCTCTCACCAATTTAAGTGGACCTTGTCTGCTTCACTTGAAGGGAGTTGGGTACATCTTGGTGTTGTATAAGATGACCTTAACCATTGATCTATAAATAAGAATGTGATATGTGTTGTGTATGGAAATATTTTGGTTTATTATACTTATATGTATGTTGATCTATGTTCAATTAGGATCAAGTTTTGTAACAATGTATTTAAATGCCTCCTCTTATTGGAATACCTAGCTCTATGATCTGCAGATTTCCCTAGTTCTCCAACATGATATCAATGTTATTGGTTTGAGATATAGTAAAATTTATATTAGCATTTGGAGGTTTTCAATTATATGTCCTTCTATCGAGTCAGATACATTTGATAGATTGACTCAGGGTTTCAAAATGCAAAGAAGGTTATTAAAATTTCAATTTCATAGTTCCCATTGATTACAAAAGCTTTAGTACCCATATCTCTAAGCTTGTACACTATAGTGAACCCACTACTTATTATGCATAATATATGAGACTGTATTACTTATGGACATGAGGTAATTAAGCTAGAAGGTTACTAATGGCACTGATTATGCCACATGCTTAAACTAGAGATTATATGGGAATAGATTTACATGTTACTCAACATGATGATATTCACTAATGAAGCTTGTATTCAATGGAATCACTACTCCAATAGATGGTATAAGTAGAAAGATGTAACTATTACTATACATGCTTTGAAATCTCAATGTTGTAACCTTAGACATGGTGGTTGTACTTCACCTATGTCCTAAGTTGAAAATTGTTATAATGGGTTTCATTCATTCCATCTTCCAATACGTGTAAACTAATCTTAGCTCGTTATAAGCTTGTAACCCTTTACACACTAGTTCCAATCACGTAAGTTATTCACATAATCTTTACTATGATTGTTTACAAGTAAGTGGAATAGTACTATCACAACTAGTTAACAAAGGTTGATATCAAGCAGCAGAGTATACACGTTATGTAAACAATAATACATATTCCATAATCAATCACACTCGATATACTAGTACTCTAAGCTGATACAATGGAGTTACTAGTACAGATTTTATGTTCTTCTCTTATTCCTTACCAGTCATTGAGCTATCATGTTCTTCTACTCGGAAGTGGTATCTATTATCTATATCTCATTCATTTAAAATACTATATTTCATAATTAGGGTTATGTGTATACTATGATATCCAAGGGATTACTTATACACAACCACAAAAAACCAAGTTGAAGTATTAGATTAGTTGTGTAAATCATATGATATGATGAACTAAAGGGAATCGTATGTGTTGCATACTTGGGTGTGGTTCATTAGATAGAATGAGTGGCCCCATAGTGGCCCATAAATGATGGTAATGTAAAAATAAATAAATAAAAGGAACCTTAAGAAGTCATAAAAAGAAGAAAAAAGACAAGACATGCCCAATCTTTGATATTCTAATGTGTAGAATTGCATTGATACAACATCTAGAGCATCTGCAAATGCGCGAACTGCATACTATAGTAAATAAAAACATAATTATATTTATTTTTTAGTAAAAACCAAAAAATACTTTTAAGAAATGTCAATAAATCCTAATAGAAATTAAAATCGACAAGATTGCAAATAGTAAACACCATTGATATTATTTTTTGTAAAATCCATATGAGAGGAGATTAAATAGTGACACTCACACACACACACACACACATCTTATATGCGACGACATGAATAATCTCCTCTTGGTTTCGAGAATAATTTATTGGAGACATTTTATCTTGGAGCAAACCTCCCTCGATCTAAAGGAGCAACAATGAAGTCAACATTGACTATGTTGTTGCTCCATTAGATTGAGAGAGGTTTGCTCCAAGAATAAAAGACTCCAATTAATTTTTCTCTAATGAACAAAGACATCCACGTGAAGGTGGAAGCTCCTATGGCCCCTCCCCCCCGCTCACATCACTCTCAATTCCCCAATACCTAATCTATATTCTACTAAAAAATATGCATTAAAAATATTCAAAAGTGATAAAAAGTGATTGTAAAACTATAAATGAGGTTTATCATTCAAAGTCATATGTCATAAAAAAGATTTTTTATAAATAATATTTATCATTCAAAATATGTTCCAAATATACTAGCTATATAATGTACATTTATCTATCTTATAAAATTATTATACATCATCAATTTATTTTAGTCTTCTTTTGTGTTTTCCAATTCTTAAGTAATTCATCAATCTCCATGTCTTTGTTTATTGGGTTCTCTTCAGCAGTTGATGTTGCTTCAGTCATTTCATGCCAAGCACACCTAGTCTCGTACCCATGGTGTGGAGGCTGTTGTGAGGGGCCATCACCTACAAAAACAAAAAATATTAAATTTATATGGCCAATTTTTAATTATCATTGAAGTAGTTCATTAATATTAAAAAAAACCTCTGCAATGTAATTATTTACCTCGTCCACTAGTCGGCACCATTGGAATGGCTTCCCTATTTCCATGATCTTCGTTTCGAGGAGGCTCAACTATGACATTCTCTTCCATTGAAACGACAACATTTATAAGGACAAAACTATAAATGTATAAGTAATAAAAATTACAGGCACAAAATTTATAAGTATGAAATTATTAAGTATATGATTAATATATAGTCATATTACCATTGTGGGCCTCAGTCACGGGAACATCTTGGGGCTACATGGAAGCACCATGATCTTCTGGCCGCACTGCACTATCAACACTATGTTGTCCAATACTAATGGTTTTGTTGATAGTGTTGCTCCCCTTATTAAAACAAGGTAAGACATTAAAGTTACAGACGATATCAAACATTTATGTATTTTATAAGTAATGAAAGGTTAATGTGGACTGATTTTTATTTACCTTATCCCACAAACTGGATCTTGGGGTCTACCCCATGATTTTCCTACAATAAACCATGACTTTATAGCCATACTTGTAACCAAGTTGGAGGTCTTCCTTTGTGGTTTCAGTTCTGAAGTCGTCGCCCTGCATTGCATAAGAGTATTTGTTTTTAATGTTTTTGGATGCAATTACCTTAAATTTGTAAGGCGATAAAAATAATATTCTTAATTTGTTTGGGTACTTATGATTCGTGACTGTAACCTTGAGTAGTCACCCTGACCTAGCCTATGTTGGCCATGTTTAGAAATCCTTGCTTTGGTTTCCTTCAAAGTGTCAGGAAACCTACCATCAAAAGTTTCAAGTATGTTATATACCACACTTTTATTTAGATCTGAAGAAAATTAAAGGTATTGAAATCAAAATATTGTAATTTACCTTGGGGTACCAGTTATTTTTTCTCCTAATTTTTTCAATATATTTTATTTTGCATCATCAATGATCACCCTCCACTCCCTCTCTGGAATCAAGGGAGGATGCTCATACCTAGATTTTCCTTCCAAGTTTCATCTATAAACATCCCACGTATATTTTAAATATACCCCCGCTATAGAGGTGACCGTTTTTTTATTGAAGGTGTCTACTCCAAAGAGGCCTTCAAGATAATCGATAAGTTCTTTTTTGAGGTTGGAATTCTGGAAATTCCACCTCATGCGTAAGGTTGCCCCAAAAATCAGCAAGGCCTTACTCTCCAGGTGCTTATAAAAATGGTTGTTCCCTACACACAAAAAGATATGATCATTAATTTAAAAATAATAATCTAGATGATATATGTATGAGATGGACAACATGATATAGTTAAAATATGAAAAATTGCCTAGGAGTCTTATTTGTTTTAATGTAAGTCCATTATCGTCGACCAAAAATGTGCATGAAAGGGTCCCCGTGTTGGTCACATGTCTAGCTCCAGAAAATGCAACCATATCAACCACATCATCAGCCTCATATTTGTCACCGCCTCTAGATCATGGTCAATGTGTGGATGCATGGAGATGTGTGTCATGGCTCCTATCTAAAGGTGTGGAAGATGGAGAAGTAACAATACTCTAGCATCTATATGACAGCCCACTTCAGGACTCTGTGGCACCTCTTCAGTGCCACTACTACAAACACCAGGATGAAAAGGCTCCAAAAGTCTCTTTATAAGAAAGAAAATGTTTTTTCGTGAGATAATGTAAAAGTTATAATACATACTTTGTTATGAGGGGAAAACTCTCTATGGCCAGGGTAAACCACAACAGACAGGTATGACTGCATAAATCTACTCAATTCCAACATATGTTATGTAAACCAATGTGCAAGCGAGATAAGAAAGAATCCTACCTCGTTCCAATGTTTGAAGATGTCCACCATTGAGCACTTTGACCCAAAGCTTTATACCTGTGACAAGTTCTCAACAAACAAGTAGAGCAAGCATGTAGTGATAATATAAAAGGTTAGCACATTAGATAGCATAATCCATCAATAAACATTACAAAAATGCTCGTGGATAATAATCATATATTTTCACGATACCAATAGGATAGGAAAGGAGTATTTCTATTAATAAATGATCAGCAGAAGTGTTAACATTACATACTTATGTGTCTACATGGTTTGGAACCAAGAAACCAAGTTCCTTCCAACTAGGTCTCTACCACTTCAATCCTCCACCAAAGGCAAGCTCATAGAAAAGAGACAATGAGGTTCTCTCAACAATAGCAAAAGATATTGGGGGCTTAAGACTGTGTTTAGACTTGAGGGAAAAAGGGATGCAGACTCAATATGAAGTAATTTCTCCATAGTAACTTTGCTCTCAAATTTGAATTATTTCTCCTCTTTTCCATAGCTCGGAATTGTGCTCTTATAGCCTTCAAAATGCAACTGAAGGGTCGAGTCGAAACGTTTCTAGTATATGGAAGGCCAAGGATCAGAGATCTCATGTCGTGACATGGAAACCCGACTTCAATTTTGTATTTTCTGGCACAAATCTCAATGTACGTGGACTGTAGTGGAGCAGCCTACGTATACGCATGATGTATAGTAGATAGGGTGCATATATTTGGAAAAATATGTATTTTTAGCTCTGGATTCATCAAAAAGGGCTGACAAGTCTGCATAGGGAAATGGAAAAATGCCCTTTATGCAAGATAGCAACGGTGAGGCAAATCTTGCTATAACAGAATTTCATAATTGAACATGTGAGTACATTAAAAAAAAACACTTTAAGTTATGGTTATTACCAAAATTGTGTCATGCAGATCCCAAAGAGATTCCTAATTGTAGAAATGAATTTGGTATATTTTTCATTGAAAATAGACGTGGATAACTTAAATATAACCAATTATATGTGATGATGTGTTTCACAATATCCTATTCATGGCACAAAGATCACCATATTCAAGAACCAATTGACCAAAAATTGCATTGTGGTGGTGGAATGTGATAAGGGAACCTCACAAAAAATCCATAGAGATTGATTCCCATGGGTGCAAAGGAATGGATAGAGGTGTATATAACTCCTACCTCATGTTGGTAAGTTTTTTACTCACACAAGAAACACATATCTTAATATATTTTTCCATTCCAACGGGATAGTGAAACCAACAAAAATACTTTTGTAACACAATCAATGTCTTATGGACAAAAAAATGATCCTCTAGCTTGGAGGAATGTTCCTCCCAAATAATATTGTTACACTCATGTGTGGGGGGACATAGGATTCTAGGGTGGAAAAATAAGTTACACAATGAAAATTTGGTCATGATACTCCTTGGATAATATCTACATAAATGTGGTTTAATACTACATCCACTATGAAATGCTTCAACAAATTATGTGTTTGATAGTCATAATTGTTTAGAATAGTCAACAATGTGTGAAATGGTGGTCGAAATAAGTAACCATTGACATAGTTATATGAACCATGCTTATGTTTATCACCAAGTGGAATTGTTGTAGATAGGTTATCCACTTCAATTGGTTCATGATTTAAAATTAGCTTATGTCTACACATAGAATGAATGCTTATGGTTGGAGTGTTTAAGAGTCTCCTTCCCAAGAATGTAATGTTTCCATTTCTTAAGAACTTGGATGATCACATAACATTTATTTGATGTAAATGGAGTAATTTATAATAGCATCACTGAAAGTTTTAAAGTGGTGTGCAAGGATATGCCCATTTTGTAGGAAAATAGCATCGAGAGCATAATTTTAGGTATGAGTCTTAAAGGGATGATGTAAATCAAGGAGTTATAGGAACAACAAAGAGTTCAGTTTGCATTTGAATTCTTCAAAGCCTTGATGTTGTATTGTGTCCCTTATGAACATAATCTTTGTAGAAATATCACATAGTAAAGAGTGGAGAGGGTGTACAACATGGGATAATCCCAACACAAACCTTTTGTAGAAGTTCACTAAGCCCAAGAAATTATGTAACTTGGTTAGGTTGGTCATGGTGAACCATTCTATGATGATCTATACCTTATCAGGATATACATGCAAATTTATTTCATCAACAATGATGATGAAGTACCATATGTGGTGAAGTCACATTTCTCTAGGTTAGCAAAGAGATTTTGGTTGTGCAAAGTGTTCAAATTGGTCATCATGTTCTTCCCATGTACTACTAAAAACCAACACATGATTAATATGAATTTCAAATTTAACTATGAAAGGTTGCAGAATGATGCATGAGCATTGGTTTAGTAAAAGGGAATCACCAACCACTCATACAAGTCATCATTAGCTTCAAATGCAGTATTCCAAACATCCCTAGGGTTGGCATGACCTTGGTGGTAGTTAGATTTCAATTTGATTATGGTGTACTTTTCTCCTTTCATTATGTCTACAAGACCATCAATTCAAGGAATGGGGTATGTTTCCCTCATTTTGATCTTGTTGAAGGAGAAATTGTGAATGCATGCACACTAATAACCATCTTTCTTTGACACTAGCATGATCATGCTCGCACATAGTGATGTGTTCAATCAAATGTATCCCTTATGTAAGAGACACTATATTTGTTAGGTATCTCATCATTATCTAGCAATGATTTGTATGGAGTGGTAATACTTCTCTAGGAAATAGGTTGATATCATGCTTTAATTGACAATGGAGTGGAATTCTAGAGGGTTTTTAAAATACATTTGTGTATTTCTTCAAAAACATTGATGACTAATTTTGTTTCACAAAGTGCATGATGGATGAAACTTGTACAAGGGAAATAGTATTGTGGACAACAATTTGTTAGATAATCAACAAAATCAGTTTTTTATGTGCATTTCTTATACGAAGGTTGGAGTAGGTCGTTTAGATTTGATTGTTGGTGATAGATTGGCTCTTAGTAAACACCATGGTAGGAAATTTAGTGCTATTTTCAGGCCTAGTTTTTTATTTTTTGCATCTCTCAAAAAATAAAAATAGATGCCATAGTATGTTAATTATGTCATATACCTTCAACAGACCCCAAACATTATGCCATTACACATAGACTCAATCTTAAGGCTAACTAAGGATAAAAAATAGCACACACTAATTAATCTAGGAGTCAAGCATGCAAACAAACCTTATCACAAATAAGCACTAGTTGGTGATGGAATCCAACATCGCAGGATTGATGTGCGAAGGGGATAAGTTTCGGTGGGTGGGAAAGTTACGTTGACAACCAGCTTAACGAACTAACACCTTGGTGCAAGTTACCTCACTGAGCAGTGGGAAACCCTCCAAGGAGTCTGAGTGAGTCTATCCAACGTTGATCCTAGGTACAACACACCTTCCCTGTGATGTCACCTTGGGTAGGAAGTCTAAAATATTATGGCCTCTATGGTACCACCTACTATACCAAAGAAAAGGGGGGACACTCGATAATTGACACCAAGACCAACAAAGCAGGGTTGATTACTTTGTTGGCCCCAATGTGACCTCGTGCTTGACCCTTGTGTTAGAAGGGCTTCCCAAATTCAGTGATATAGAAATTGGATTTCACTCCCTAACTCAAAGATTTATATTTTTTTAGAATATTTGGAAAGTTATTCTCACAATCATATTCCAAAGTTCTACACCTAAGATAAGATGGGTTTGAAGAGCCCTAGAAAAATTGCTAGATAAATTTTAATTACCGCTTGATTTTAGGTTGGTGTTACTCAAAGGAGTGGTCATGAAACTGATGTCATTTCGAATCGAATTTTTAAACCATGCAAGAGGAAAATGAAATAAAATAATTTCAACTTCGATGAAAACTAGCTATGGGAAGGAGCAAGAAGTTTCAAGCAAAGAAATAATTTCTTGATTGATTACTATGTGGATCAATTGACAATATTGTGAGATGTCAATGAAAATAATTCACAAGAACTTAAACTTTATAAAGTGTAACATAAGGTGGAAAATAAAAGGTGGTCACTGATGTTATTGTTTTCTAGTTAGAGCTTCATCCAAAATCTAGCAAAAACTTCAACTCATTACTGGGAAAGGTGTAGAAGCATATGGGAAGCTTCATCCAAAATTCAGCAAAAACAATCAACCATTCACTTCCATTAACATATGGGAGAAATCTATCTCAATTGGAAGGTTAGGAAAAATACCTTGGCAATGTAAAGGCCTATCTAGAAAGGCTCAAAAGGTGATAGCTGAAAGGACCAGTTCTTAGGAGTCTAACTTCTCTGAAACCATGGAAGATACGATGTAAGAGGAATCTCCCTCATCCACGATGCTCATGTCAATAATCGATTTTTTGAGAGTGATGAGAATCTATAATGAAGCATAATGGGAGACTCATGGTTCCACCTTTGTTTGTCCAAGTCAAAGGTATTCAACCTAGAGAGTTGAGGATATACCCCTCCAATCGTAGTGAACATTAAAACCTTTATTGGGAATGGTATATTGGAAGAGCCTCTACTGCTTAAATTGTTCAAAGAGACTTGCCCAAATATTTGACAATGTTGTAAGTGCAAGAAAAATGAGTGTGTGGTCCTCCGTAGAGGAAACTTAGGCACATGAGGAGTAGAGTTGACTTATGGCCGAGTAATTTGCAAAGGGCCACTATATTGTGGGTTAGAATTTTCCTTGTTGGAAGATTTCTAGGTTAATTGAATCATAGGCCCAATTTTGTGTTTAGGGTTCACTTCATTGGATGTATTGTAGATTCCTTGACAATAGGGTTTGCCTTCTTGTGAATATATAGAATAAGTGGAAGTTTACATAGCATCATGGTCATTTATCACTAAATTTTGTTAGGGAAATGGATTTTGCGATGCAACCAATTGTTAAGGATTATAATTCATTTTTAGTTGGTTATTATTCCTTTGTGGGGTATTTTTATCCTATTGCATCTCTTGTTCCACAAGCATTGGATTTCTTGAGGTCAAGGCACTGACGAGTGTAATTACAATGGATCGCATAAATTGTGCAAGGGTGAGAAGTATGAAGTTGGTTGGAATTTCCTTTACTAGGTTGGTTGTAATTGTGTTGATTTTGATTGGAATTTTTGTTGCCCATGGTGTTTTTATGACAATTTGGTATGTTTCGCCCTCACCCTTGGTTTTGATTGTTGTTGTTATGATTGTTTTTATTCCCCTTGTTCTTCTTTCCTTGGCTTCATTTTTTTCTATTTGGTCAGGATTGTGCATTATGGTGTGCCAATAGTTGACCAAGATAGGAATTAGGAGGGTGGACCAAGTTTATTTGTAATGGTGGAAAAATTATTAAGACACAAAAATTATTATCGGTATGTGGTAGATACATGTGGAGCACCTTGATTGTAGGGAGAATATGGGTTATGAGGTAGTGGACCACAATAAGAAGTGTTTGTACCCTCATATGAAGTGATTAGGCCATGATCCTACATAAGATTTGTTTTCCCTCCATAACAACCTCCAGAAAGAAAAGGTCTACTAGACAAAGACATGTTTCCAAATCGATTTGTCACTAAGCTTAATTCTTGTGATTACATTGATCCTATATGGCATGTGATTCTCCTATGGTTGAAGAAGGTTCATTTGAAGAACATATAGAGGAATCAAGAATGGTTGTGTATGGAAATTATGATTGGGAGTAAATGAGATCAAATTATTGGACATAAAGGATAACTTATTTTTTCTGTTTGGGGAAGTGTAGTTTCCACATCTTTAGAAATGGTGGGAAGCATAGACTTCAAAAGTCAATCCATTTAAGAGTTTATCATGTATCTCAATTTTACCAAATCTCCTCCTATGTTGACACTCATGAATATGGTCTATGATGTGAGTGGAAGTGATTTGGCGACAAGTAGTGAGGATTTCGATTGTGGCATCATATCAAACAAGTAATTGAAAAAATGTCAAAAATATGTTAGTTATAGACTGAACTAGGATATGTTGTTAAGAACCGAATATCAAGATAGCATAGAAAAACCTAAAAATAAGTACTCAACACCTTGAAAAAAAGACAATTCCATATAATAATCTTATTCAAGAGGGAAACCTCCTTATACACCACATAAATTTCCAAATACAAGATGATTCCAAATGAAAAGGTCTCCTTGGTATATATAGGAGACTAGGAGGTACAATTACAACTAATGGACCCAAGTCGACATAAATAAAATAACATTACTAATGTAATATGCCCCAATTAAGGGGTAATGTGCCACTTTTTAGGGCTTAACATGGCCCTCTACTTTAGACAAGTGTTGTCTGCAACGCTTGAGTAATTTTGGATGCTTTTGTATAAAAGACTCATCTTCCCAAGTGGAATCTTCAGCAGGTAGTTTCCTCCACTTAATTAGATACTCTGAAATGGATCTATGATGCAGGATCATCCCTCCACGTCAAAAAATATGCCATCAAGACAACACATCGGCACAAAATGGAGAAAGGGAGAGGCATTGACCCTCCCATTTTTCAATTCAAAATATGATCCTATAGGGATTTGTGTTGTAAGGTTGTAAGAAATAAGCCATGCCTTTGTACAGGTCGTGGATAGGGTCTCCTTAAATGGTTGAGTGTAAGAAGGCCTAGATCATAGTCAGGTCTAGATAGTCATTCAATGTAATGAGTCGTAGGTGTAAGGTGTCTTAACTGAAACAGTGATGGCACTAAGGCCGTGGAGAGGATAAGCTCGTAGAGCCCTCTTTTGTAAAAAGAGACTTAGGAGAGATCTTTCAAGGAGAGAGGTCTTACAAGAAGAACTCATGATAGAGTTAAAATAGGAGAAATAACTGGGACTCTATTGCGGTCAAGTTTTTGTAAAAACATCTGTATAGACACACAGAGATAATAGAAAAGCATTTTTTCCTGCACATGGTGTGTTTATGTATTTGTGTTCATTGTTATTCTTTTATATGTCATTCATGTTTTTAATGTATGAACTGGTGAAGTGTTGTATAAGTTTCAATTGTTTCTCGCCTTTGAGTTTCGAGTGCAAGTAGTGCACATTTGTCCACAAGGAGTTCATTGACATAGGTGAGTTAACCTCATAGAAGCTTAGGAGAGATAGAGTTGAACCTTCATCAGCAGAAGTGCAAGGAGTGCACAGGAAGAACTTTGTGTTGAGTTCAGAAGAAGACAGAGTTATTGAACACTTTTTAAGGATGAGATCTGCAAGGTGTGCATCGAGCAAGGAGGACGCTAGGAGGGCAAGAATAATTTCTTGTCAAGAAATCCTTCACTCTGAGTTTAACAAAATCCTAGAAATGCAAGGAGTGTGTGGGAAATCGAAATCCTTGAAGGATCAAGCTCAAAAGAGATAAAGCAAGGAGTGTGTGGAAGTCGGACTTATTCAAACTCCTAAAGCTCAGAAGAGATAACTCTTTCAAGAGCACAAGCGAGACCCAGATAGTCAGGTTTGCAGTAGAAATTTCAAAGGTCAAAGCCTTTGAACACTGACAAAATATTCCAAGGTGGAAGAAGTCAAAATATCAGGAGGAGGAGCGCCATCAACCATCTGATTGGTTGTGGACAGGAGCTTGGACCATTAGATCTACGTCTAGTGAACGAAGGAAGCACGGAGGAGAGGAACAGACCCAATCCATTAGATCTGAACGCAGAGGACCAGCAACTGTTGGATCTGGAGGTAAGTGCACAAGACTTAACCCTTATGTGCACAAGAGAGTGGACTCGTCAAATTCCTAAAGTCCCTAAGTGAACAGGGACCATCCATTGTCTAGGGTGATAGGTGGCAAAAGATCTGAGTTTTTGGGTGAAAGCACTCCAAGAGGAACAAGTGCGTAGGAGTTGAAACTCCCAAAACCCGAAGACCCGAAGAGGATAGAGACCATCACATCAAGGGGGAGACATGCATTAGGATATCGTGTGTTTCAGGTGAAAGCACTCCGGGAGAAATGAGTGCATAGGATTTTGAAACTCCTGAAGCTTGAATGTCCAAATCGTCAAAGCGTCGAAGAGTCGAAGAGGAATATGGACCATCAGATCTAACAGGGCACATGGAGATCGACCGTGAACTTCGAGAGAACATGAAGGATGAGAGTTTGAAAATTTCAAAGCTCGAACAGCTAAAGTAGTTGAGAACTATTGATCTAGGTTGGACAGGTGTAACCCGATCATGAACTTCGGAGGATCGTACTCCAAGGTTTTTGTGGAGTTGTGTTTCATAATATTTCGAAGCACCGAAGCCCGAAATTTCTAAGGGTTGTTGATCTGAAAGAAGAAACGTGGATCGTTGATATGTAAGGAAACACGTGGAGGACGAAGATTCACTCTGTTGGATAGTTGTTGGATTAGAGAAGGACAGGTGTCATAGGATCTGACACTCCGAAAGGATTCACTCCGGATATTTGTGGTGGTTGAGATTTGAGATCGCCGAAGGCCAAAGTCTTGAATAGGATGACAACCGTTTATCTGGAAGCAGACGCGTGGCACCAAATATGGAATTTTGGGTATGGATCACTTTGGAGGATAGCAGAAGGTGAAAGAACTGAAGTCCTGAAGGAGATCTCAGTCGTTGATCGAGAAGGAGGTCGAAATACCGTTGATTCGGTTGAGGAGGCCAAAGTCCTGAAGCAGGAGAAAAACCATCGATTGAATGGGACACGTGGTAGACGATCTACCATTTCAGAGAAATCTCTCCAGAAGAAACAAGAATTTGAGAATTGAAAGTCCCGAAGGCCGAACTCATGGAGGAGATTGTGGCCATAGATTAAGGGGGACAGTTATCAATAGATCTTCCACTCCGGAAGATTGTCAAATGGGAAAAGAAAAGTTTGAGAGATGAAATTCCCAAAAGCCGAAAAGCTGGAATCAGACACAGTCATTGATCTGAATGGGAGCTATATGTCAACAGATCGTGGAGATATGGAATCAAACATTTGTGTAAGGACACAGCCCGAGGACACATGCAAAGAAGGGGCTTAGCAAAAGGATCTTGTGGAGCGTGATAAATTGAGCTTTTCAAAGGACGAAAACCCGAAGTAAATTAGGGTCGTCGATCTAAGAAGGGAAATTAGTGGTAGGGAATCATTGTGGGGAGTAGAGGCAAAATTAGTGAACGCACTAGTTCACAGTCCACAATGCACTGGAATCGTTGATCTTGTCGGGGCAGGAGATCAACGGACACGATCAAAAGGAGATCGGGTGAGCACTTTCAGATTGCGGGGACAGGGCTCTTCCGTAAAGGTTGAGCACATTGGCAACCCATAATTGTTGTGAACCATCGATCGATGGGCAGATTGACAACAGTCGAATCATGACCATAAAAACCAGGTGGGTCTAATAGGACCTATGCATAGAAGAAAATGGGACCTGTGTAATATTAATAGCGATCTAGCAAAGGCCCAAAGAGTCAATTTGACTCAGAAGAAAGAAAGATCCTAGACCAGCAGGTCATAGAACCCCATGAGGGTAGGGGGGATACATCAGGTGGTATCAAAGGAGGAATTGATTCACATCTGTGAACCAAAAATTGGGAAGACACCTTAGTGATGAGGAGGAGGTGAGATCAGATAAAGATCTCATAAATTGCCAGGTGGGCAGAAATGGACTTTCAAGTTGCCAGGTGGGCAATGGAGAGAGATCAAGTGGAGGTCTCGTATGCTGCTAGAGGAGTAGTGATGAAAGTTCAAATTTCCAGGTGGGAAATGAGATGGGATCAGTTGATCTCATAGACTGCCAAGTGGGCAGAAGAGAAGTCCCAAATTGCCAGGTGGGCAGGGGGAAATAAATGAGACTGTCAGAAAGTCTCAGGAGCTCAAAAGTGGGTTCAGGTCAGCAAGGAGTGCTAATAGGTGAAGGTTCATGTGGATTTTCAAACCATGTGAATGAATAATATGAGAAGTTAGAAACTCTCACCATCCAAAAGGAGGATCATAGGACCATTCTGATTATTGGAGGGATCAAGACATTCCTACCAAGTAGCCAAGTAGAGGCCAGTGCACATGATGAGAGTGAAACAGAAGAAATACAACCAGCAGAAACTATCGAAGAGGAATAAATGGAGCAAACATTGATGTCTACCCCAACAGAAGGAGAAGAGCATTCAGCAGAATTGCTCAAAATTTGAGCCAGGAAGCTGAACATGATATGACTGCAACACTGGATCCTGCAACAGAAGGAGAAGCAGACAACATAGATTTTGTTGAATTGTATGAAGAATTGGAAGCCCTTGAGAGAAGGGTAATGGTGAAAATCTTACACATCTAGTAGGTTAGGTTGGAGCCAGATGGAGGAGCATACCAACCTGAGGAACAGTTGGAAGAAGTTGGACTTGAACCAACGCAAGAGGAGATGATAGAAGGTAATTTGTCAGAGAAGGAAGTTGAGCAATAGCTCAGTGATGAGACTGCAGAACTGGATTTTGCAGCAGGATGGAAAACTAATGCCACCAAAAAAGAAGACAACATGGGGGATCAATATGATCTACCCATTGGTAAGGAAAACTTGCAGTCGAGAAGACTGGATAAGAAGAGCCAACCACTTGAGAATTTGGACAGAGTGATAGAGGAAATAAAAAGTTTGATGTTGAGGTCAGTAGAGGAAGTCATCAAAGGGAAGATGAATATGGGAGAACCTGCAATAGAAGCAGGGAAGAAGAAGAAGAAGAAGAAACAACAACAACAACAACATAGCTGGAGGGGAGCAGGAGGAGAACTCCAAGGAAAAGTTTGGGATCCAGGAGGATTTCAACATTGGAGAAGAGAAGCTCATGATTTTCCCAGCAGTGGGGTATGATGCAGGAGCATCCCTCCACGTCAACAAGTATGCCAGCAATCCAACACATAGGCATGAAATGGAGAAAGGGAGAGGCATTGACCCTCCCATTTTTCAATTCAAAATCTGATCCTATAGGGATTTCTGTTGTAAGGTCATAAGAACTGAGCCATGCCTTTGTACAGGTAGTGAATAGGGTTGCCTTAAATAATTGAGTGTAATCAATCCTAGATCGTAGTCAGGTTTGGATAATCATTCAATGTAATGAGTC
This sequence comes from Picea mariana, assembly GCA_032191745.1. NCBI lineage: Eukaryota > Viridiplantae > Streptophyta > Pinopsida > Pinales > Pinaceae > Picea > Picea mariana. Next base: position 74,361 of record JASDQU010373524.1, read on the forward strand.
ATGGGAGTATGGTGTCTTAACTAAGACTGTGATGGAACTAAGGCAGTGGAGAGGATAAGCTCGTAGAGACCTATTATGTAAAAAGATACTTAGGAGAGATATTTGAAGGAGAGAGATCTTAGAAGAATAACTCAAGATAGAGTTAGAATAGGAGAAAGAACAGGGACTCTATTGCAGTCCAGTTTTTGTAAAAACATCTGTATAGACACACAGAGATAATAGAAAAGTTGTTTTTCCTACACATGGTGTGTTTATGTATTTGTGTTCATTTTTATGATTTTATATGTCATTCATGTTTTGAATTTATGAACTGGTGAAGTGTTGTATAAGTTTCAATTGCTTCTCTCCTTTGAGTTTCGAGTGCAAGGAGTGCACATTTGTCTGTAAGGAGTGCGTTGACAGAGGTGAGTTAACCTCAGAGAATCTCATGAGAGATAGAGTTCAATCTTCATCAACAGAAGTGCAAGGAGTGCACATGAATAATTGTCTGTTGAGTTCAAAAGAAGACAGAGTTACTGAACACTTTGTAAGGAGGAGCTCTACAAGGCATGCATCGAGCAAGGAGAACTCTAGGAGGGTGAGAAGAATTTATTGTCAATAAATCCTTTGATCTAAGTTTAACAAAATACTAGAAATGCAAGGAGTGCATGGGAAATAAAAATCCTCTAAGGATAAAGCTCATAAGAGATAATGCAAGGAGTGTGTGGGAGTCATACTTATTCCAACTCCTAAAGCTCAGAAGAGATAACGCTTTCAAGAGAACAAGCGAGACCTGAATAGTCGGGTTCACAGCAGAAGGTTCAAAGGTCGAAGCCTTTG
>JASDQU010373524.1:97450-113220 GCA_032191745.1 Picea mariana
CTTCCCTTCTTCTTCTCTGGACATTAAGATGCATAATGTCCATTCTTATGACATGCGAAGCACTTGATTTTACTCGAGTCCTTCTTCTTCCCCAGCTGTGATGTTCCTCCATCACTATTACCCTTCTTGTTGGAACCCTTTCCTTTTCCCTTCCTTGTCAGTAAGACAAGGGCCATGTTCTCATCACTACTTCCCTGCTTGTTGCCTTTAGACTCCTCCCAAGTCACTTCCTGTATACAATCGTCCCAAAGCCTCTGCCAATCTAGGAGTTTTTCCCGAGCGCAAACTCCCTTGACAAATGGTTCCCAAGACTTGGGAAAACCATTCAATGACAGATTAACGAGCTCAACATCATCCAATTTCTCCCCTATAGTCGCAAGTTGATCACGTACCCAAGTGATCCTCATGAAGTAGCTGATAACATTGTCAAATCTAGACATTTGCACAGATCTGAGTTTATTTCTTAAGACCATCTTCTTATTCATTTTATTGCTCTAGAATAATCCTACCAGGGCATCAAACATCTCCTTGGTTGTCTTCTTCTCAGATAAGTGAGTAATTAGATAATCCTTCACTGAATCTAAGATGACTTGTTGGGCTTTGATCTCCTTCTTCTGGTGAACTACCAAATCTTATGGATCTGTTGGTGGAAGAACTACTTTGTCCACTATCTCCCAAAAGGTCATATTCCTTCAAAGCCAAAATAACTCTTGCTTTCCAAGATCGGAAGTTGAATGCTCCATCCAATCTATCTTCAACTCTCAGACTTTCTGTTGCCATCCCTTAAATCTGATAATCTGCCCTGGAAATAGCCTGTTGTTGAAACTGCCCCTATACTAACCTATGCGATCATGTACACGATTGTCACTACTGAAACCCATGTATGTATGAGACTTTCTTTAAGCAAACTCGTGTATGTACACGATTGTTTCTACTACAACCCGCGTACATCTCCGTACGACTGCAAACCCTAGTTCTTTAGTACAACTGTCTCCCTGAAATCCAACCCTTGATATCTGACTGTTGGTTATAGATCTGTGGAGATCTCCTTGCAAGATCTGAAATCTAGCTTCCTCTCAGAGTAAGAGCTCTGATACCATGTTGAATTTCTAATCCCGACACCTAGGTATCTTGTTATCTAGTGATTTTCTTGCGGTAAATCAAATTAGCAACTCACAAAGCAGAATACMCTTGTTGGAAAAATCAGAAACCAAAATCTCATACACAATACACAAAKATATTATGCCATTAACTAAAAGCTTATCATTCAAATAACTTCAAAGATTACAAGGGCTGAGAAAATATAGAAAACTTTAAATAGCACCTRCAAACCCTAGCAACTCTTGGTCTGTTGTACGACCGCGAACTTTCACGTTTTTCAAGATGTACACACCTTTCCTTAAGAAAACCAACATATATGTGCCTRTCCACTRAAACCCACGTACATGCACACAAAGACTGTGTTCAAATATTGTAACTTCGAAGAATATTCTAATTATATTTGAGTTATTATTGTATAGATCAAATCCCCTTTTGCAAATTGATCAAGTCGGACGAATTGATCAAGTCGRGTCTTGTATAAGATGAAATCCTTTTTTGTGGATCAATCAAACTGTGTTTGTATGGTGGTATTTGTAAAGTCGGCCCCTAGTTATTAATAAAGTGGTTTTAACCACTTCTAGGAGAAGTCGGCTCCACCAAGTGAAGAGACACAACCCTAGCACCACCTCAACTTGTATTTATATGTGAGGATGGTGTCTCATTTGAACACACACTCACTCACTCATCTAGTGCGCATATCTTGAAGGCAGTTGCAGTTGCAGGAAGTTTGACAAAGAAGAAGAGAGGTGCATGCTTGGTCTTGGTCTGTCTTTGGTGTTTTGGTCCTAGTCTTGGCATTGTATTGGCAATCTATTATTGAGGAAGTTTTGTTGGGTTTTCTCCCCCATGAGGGTTTCCCAGGATAAAATGTTGTGTACATTGTGATTGTGTTTCTTTCAGTGATCCTCTTTATACTGTTGTTTTGGAAATGTTTTGAATGCTCATGAAATTTGGAAATAACCTAATAACAACAGTTAAAGCTTAACATGGTATCAGAGCTTGACTGAATAGAGCATCTTTCACTTAGTGTCTCGACGTTTTTGTTGTCATACAAGAAAATTAGGGCTTTTTACTGAAGAGGAATTTTTTACCAAAGACCACCTTGGGAAGTGCGCCTTGCCCTACTGCATCTTTTGGCAGCTTGAGCTAACTTTTTCAATGGCTAGATTCTTCAGAAATTCAAACCCTAGTTTTGACTAGTACCAGAAAACCAAGAAACCAAAACCAGTGCCAGTCCATAATTGCACAGGGCAAGTTTCAGGGGGTAAAACTTCGATTTTTCAAAAACAGTCTACTCCAGCAAACTTGCCTCAGCTCAACGCATCTCCTGGTAAGTTCAATTTCATTTTCTGAGCACTTTGATTTTCTAGTCATTTTCTTAGCTCCAGGTCAAGATGTCTGCAAGCACCAAACTTGTTGACAAGTTAGAAGATGTGGAGAATTTTCTTGCCTGGAAGTACAGAATTGGACTCATTCTTGAAGAGAATGACCTTGCAAAATTCATAAAAGAAAATGTACCAGAGCCCGAAGAAAATGTAGCCAAAGAGAAGTACAAGAAGGATATGGTCAAGGCTAAAAGAATAATTGCAAATTCCATTAAAGACCACTTGATCCCTCAAGTGTCTTCTAAGAATACTCCAAAATATATGTTTGATGCACTAACCAAAATGTATATAGGAAGGAACATCATTCGAAAGATGAACTTGAGAACCCAACTCAAGAATACAAAGATGCAAAAAGGAGAAACAGTTCAAGACTATTTCTCTAGGGTTTCTCAATTCAAGGAACAGTTAGAGGCAATTGGAGACAACTTAGATGAAGATGAACTCGTGATGACAACTCTTAATGGTCTCATGAGACCTTGGGATGCCTTCATCCAAACTATCTATGCAAGAAAAGAGAAACTCCAATTTGACAGTTTATGGGAAGAATGTGTTCAAGAAGAAGCGAGAGTAGCTAATCGAGAAGTCATTCTATTAAGAGAAGAAGATCAAGCCCTAGTTGTTGATGCTAAGGGTGGAAAGGGAAAGTCTCATTTTCAAAAGGAGACTCACTTTCATAAAGAGTCTCACTCTCCAAAGAGATTCCAGAAATATCATAAGGGTCAAAGAAACGGAAAAGATTTATCCTCCTACCAATGTTATCATTGTGATAAGATGGGACACATTGCTAAGAATTGTCTTTCCATAAGGGAAGAATACAAGAGGAGAAATAACAAAAGACATCATGCCCATGCAGCTGAAGATGATGAGCCACCCAAGAAGTTAGCTAAAGAAGAGATTGAAGAATATGTTTTGTTTTCCACTCTCTTAGGATCTGTAACACATGGAGAGGATACTTGGCCCATAGATAGTGGTGCCTCTAAGCACATGACAGGTCAGAAGAACACTCTCTCCAGCCTTATAGAAAAGGACTCCCCCCAGAAAGTTTCACTTGGAGATGATTATCAATACCCTATCAAAGGATTGGGAGAAGCCACCTACAAACTCGATTCAGGAACTTTGATGAAAATGAAGGATGTACTCTATGTACTAGGTTTGAAAAAGAACTTACTTTCTATTTCAGCTCTAGATAAGAAAGGTTTCAGGGTTGCATTCGTAGATGGTGAAGTTCGTATGTGGTCTAAAGGAAAAACTATAGAAGATGCAATTGTTATTGGAATAGAAGAAGGTGATTTGTACAAGTTGAAAGGTCACTCAAATGTAGCCTTGACTCACTCTACTAAAAATCCTTGTGAACTTTGGCATAGAAGGCTAGCTCACATCAACTACAAAGCCTTACCATATGTGAGCAAGGTAGTTACAGGTTTACCAGAACTAAAGGTTGATCATGCACGTGTATGCAAGGGGAAGTGCACAAGGAAAGAACACAGAGAATCATTTTCCAAAGAGCAACAGTAAAGCAGAAGGAATCTTGGAACTTGTCCACTCAGATGTATGCAGTCCAATGCCATCAACCTCTAAGCGGGTATGTACACTATGTATCTTGAAGTCAAAAGATGAACTACTTGGAAAGTTCAAGGAATTCAAAACCTTGGTAGAAAACCTCTTCGAAAGAAAAATCAAGATACTCAGGTCAGACAATGGAGGAGAGTACACTTCAAAAGAATTTGGAAACTTTTGCAGAGATGTCGGGATTAAGAGGGAGCTCACCACTCCCTATAATCCTCAACAAAATGGTGTAGCAAAAAGAAAGAATAGAATGACTATGGAAGCAGTAAAGACTATGATTCATGATCAAGATCTTCCAATGCACTTATGGGTTGAAGCAGCAAGAACAACAGTATATGTCCAGAACAAATTATCCCATAGTGCACTTGGTTTCAAAACCCCCGAAGAAATGTTCACCGAAAAGAAGCCAGAATTAAGCCATCTAAAAATATTTGGTTGTCCATTGTTTGTACACATTCCAAAAGAGAACTAAGTTGGATCCTTCAGGAAAGAAGGGAATATTTGTTGGGTACTATGAGGTCTTTAAGGCCTTCAGAATCTACATACCAGGATACCATCATATTGAGATCATAGATGTAACCTTTGATGAAGATGCAACACTCAAGAGATCAACAAAATGCCATCTTGAAGAAGAACCTCTAGCTCCCAGAGTTGCAGAACCCGTAAAGGAAGTTGTAGTTACCCATGATGATAAGATTCCAGAAGATCATGATATGATAGAATCTCAAGAACCTCCCCGTATGACAATCTCTCACAAGAGAAAGCCAACTTGGGCGAAAGAACTTATTCAAGGTGCATAGAAGTATGGTGCCCCAGAAGGAACCATGAGACAAAGCAAGAAACCTAAGCCATTCTCCACCTATATGGCCTTGATGTGTGATCTCGTAGAAAAGGAACCTACTTGCTTTGAAGAGGTCGTTCAAAAGAAAGAATGGATGGACGCCATGACAAAAGAATACCAGTCCATTATGAAGAATGATGTATGGGAAGTAGTTCCCAAACCAAAGAACAAAGATGTGGCATCTTCCAAGTGGATATACAAAATAAAACATGCAGCAGATGAAAGTATTGAAAAACATAAGGCAAGATTTGTGGCTCATCGATTTTCTCAAAAGGAAGGTATTGACTATGAAGAAACATTTGCTCCTATAGTCAGATACACTTCTATCATAACCACCATAGCTCTTGCATCCAAAATGAAGTGGAAGTTGCACCAGATGGATGTGAAAACAGGTTTCTTAAATGGTGTTATTGAAGAAGAAGTGTATATAGAACAACCATAAGGGTTTGAAGTTGAAGATAGAAAGACGCATGTCTGTAGGTTGAAGAAAGCTCTGTACGGGTTGAAGCAAGATCCTAGAGCTTGGTATGGCAGAATTTATAGTTTCCTAACAAACTTGGGCTTTACAAAGAGTAAAGTTGATCCTAACCTTTACGTCAAGGTTATGAATGATGAGCCAGTTATATTGCTACTATATGTAGATGATTTATTCTTGACAGAAAAAGAAAAGCTCATCACAGATTGTAAGAAGAAGCTTGTCATTGAATTTGAGATGAAAGACCTAGGCCCGATGCATTATTTCTTAGGTCTTGAAGTTTGGCAGAGCCCAGAGAAGATGTTCCTTAACCAAGGGAAGTATGCAATTGAAATACTAAAAAAATTTGACATGTTGGAATGTAAATCCATGACCACACCCATGGAAATGAATTTGAAGCTCCTGGTTGATACTTCATCTGAGTTGGTTGATGCTACTCTATACAGACAAATTATTTGTCTGTTGATGTATCTGACAAATACCAGGCCAGATATATGCTTTGTTGTGAACACCTTGAGTCAGTATCTGGTGGAGCCCAGACATGTTCACCTTGTAGCTGCAAAGCATGTGATGACATATCTTAAGGGTACGTTGGATTATGGTCTCTGTTATACTGGAGATCATGACTTCAGACTATATGGTTATACTGATTTAGATTGGGCTAAAAGTGCTTCAACAAAAAGAGCGCTTGAGGATGTTGTTTCAGTTTGGGGTCAGCCATGACTTCATGGAAAAGCAGGAAGCAATCCAATATTGCTCTCAGCGCGACAGAAGCGGAGTACATTGCAGCGTGTTCCGCCAGTTGTGAAGCCATATGGCTTCGGAAGTTGTTGACAGGTCTGTTCGATCTGGAGATGGAAGCCACCGTCATTCTATGTGATAACCAGAGTTATATAAAGATGACGAAGAACCCAATGTTCCATGATAAGTCGAAGCACATAAAGATCCAGTACCACTGCATTCGTGATATGGTGCAGAGGGGAGCTGTAAAGCTCCAATATGTTGGCATAGATAAGCAGGTTGCAGATGTGTTGACCAAGCCTCTGTCTCGTGTGAAGTTTGAGTACTTCCGAGACAAGCTTGGTGTAGTCCGAAAGAACCTCCCTCGAAAGGGGGAGTGATGTGGATGGTACTATGGTATCCTGACCAACAGCAAGTAGTTCCGTTAGGGTTTTATATCCTAGGGAATCTTATGATTCTTGGGCAAATCTCGAAGGTCCGGTAATGACGGTCTATCAGAGTACCTGTGCATGTATATGCCAAATGTGGTCAGTAGTGGTAGCTCAGTTAGGATTTTATATCCTAGGGAATCTTATGATTCCTGGGCAGATCCTGAATGTCCGATAAGAACAGTCTGTCAGAGTACCACGTGGTAGCTTGTTAGGATTTTATATCCTAGGGAATCTTATGATTCCTAGGCAAATACCGAAGGTCCGGTAAGGACATTTTGTCAGAGTACCACAAATATTGTTGTTGATGCACCTCCCCCATTCTGTTGCCACATGTTGATGATGTTCCAACTTCATGTTGTTGATGACGTCGTTCCAGCTTCGTGTTGTTGATGATGTTGTTGTTCCAGCTTCGTGCTATTGATGTTAATGTTTCAACTTCATGATGATGATGTTACTCCAACTCCATGCTGTAAACGATGATGATATTGATGATGAGAAAAACTTCCGATGATTTAAAGATGTGCCCGTCAATGTTCCAGATGTCGATGATTATGATGCCCTCTCCTTCTCTTGATGATGTTGTATTGAGTCATGTCAATAGAATACCCTTCTCATTAAGGGGGAGTATTGAAATATTGTAACTTTGAAGAATATTCTAATTATATTTGAGTTATTATTGTATAGATCAAATCCCCTTTTGCAGATTGATCAAGTCGGGACTTATATACGATCAAATCCCCTTTTGTGGATTGGTCAAACTATATTTGTATGGTGGTATTTGTAAAGTCGACCCCTAGTAATTAATAAAGTGGTTTCAACCACTTCTAGGAGAAGTCGGCTCCACCAAGTGAAGAGACACAACCCTAGCGCCACCTCAATTTGTATTTATATGTGAGGATGGTGTCTCATTTGAACACACACTCACTCACTCATCTAGTGTGCATATCTTGAAGGCAATTGCAGCTGCAAGAAGAAGTCTGACGAAGGAGAAGAGAGGCACATGCTTGGTCTTGGTCTGTCTTTGGTGTTTTGGTCTTAGTCTTGGCATTACATTGGCAATCTATTATTGAGGAAGTTTTGCTAGGTTTTCTCCCCCATGAGGGTTTCCCAAGATAAAATGTTGCGTACCTTGTGATTGTGTTTCTTTCAGTGATCCTCTTTATACTGTTGTTTTGGAAATGCTTTGAATGCTCATGAAATTTGGAAATAACCTAATAACAACAGTAAAAACTTAACAGATTGTACGACAACCTCTGTACGATGCAACCCTACTGTTGCGACTCCAATCTACTGGAACTCTTTGCAGCTGCCCTTGTTCTCTCTTCTCCCTAACCCATACTGATCTCTAAATGAAAGTCTTTCTCCACCTATCCAAGATCTCTTTGAATCACAGTCCTTCGTGATCCAACTCTCTGTGTCAAAAGTGTCTCCTTCACCCTTGCCATGCTTTTATAATCTTGAGTTGGGACCTAACCCTAATCTCCAAAGTGATTGACGACTAAGATTAAATCTCACCTCACTTGAGATCAATGGTTAAGATTTAATTCACTAATGCTAATAACTTTAGCATTTCATTAAATAAACTCAACTAATTAATAAAAGCACTCTACTTTAATAATTCTTTTAATTAAAGTAAAGTATCAATGTGGAAGGCTTTGGACAAATTCCACACATCTAGACACTTAGACATGTGCAGAAGTACCTATTCGATGCTACAAACATCAAAAGTCCTATCTATAGGGATTGGAGATGGAAGAGTGGAAATCCCTTATATACCTATGTGACCAAGGACATATATGACTTTGTAAGGCACACCTCCAAAGTTGTTTCATGCCTGAAATTTGAACAAAAGGTGGCACTGAGGGATCCCAAAGTATGTTGAGGAGGTGCCAGTCTATTTGGAGATCTCAATCTTCCTTCAAGCACAAAGTATTGAAGTAGCTTATGGTCCACCAAGGCTTGGCTATCAAACTAGGGTTCAAAGAGATGGTGTTACAAACGCTACATGCACACTTTGTGGTAGGAATGAAACAACTGAGCATGTATTTTGCAGATGCTCATCTGCCATGACCTTTTGGGCATGGTTTCAGTTTGAGTTCAACTCTTTTTTGCTTCTCTACTTGCCTAGAAAGGTCGTCTACTTGGGAACACTTGCATGATTAGGGATCGCTGCAAATCTTTATTGTACACAATTTGGCTGTCCAATATTGGCTTTCTGTGCAAGTATCGATGTAACGCTGATTTTCATGACAAACCATCTCCTCTTAGCTTAGAAGAATTGAGGCTTTTTAAGAAGGAATTGTCTTTGCTTTTTAAAGTCGAATTCAGTTTCTTCTATAAAGATGGACTCCCTTTCTATTGAGATATGTAGATTTTTAATGACAAAAATCATCAAACTGAAATTTCTGTCAAACACTTAGCAACCTAGAGATAATTGTCTTGCATGGACTTCATAAATGCCTCAAACCCACATTTAAAAATTACCATAAGCAGAAATACACATTGCTAAGCAAAAATGCAGCGGAAATAAACACAATGGACAGCAACCCATAAAACTCATAAATTTAGGCAAAAGCCAGGGAAAACTCCAATGTGGGGAAACCCAACGAAAGAGAGAGAGAGAGAGATTATTCAGCTTTCAGGAAAGTACAAAACAGCAGCAACATCACATTTCCAGCCAAGACAAATACCTCACAGCCACAAAAAAACAGTCCCAAAAATTCTACCTTGGAAAACGTGCCCAAGTCTGTACAGTTGTGCGGCCTCCTCCAAATTTGTGCCTTGAAAAACACGCCCAGCAGAGTGTTGTATGGCCTGCACAGTACGGCCCAGCAGCAGCAAGAAGAACTCCAAAAAATGCCTCGGTTTTCGTGCCAAAGGCTGCCTCGAAAACCGTGCCCAAACTTCCTACTGTACGGACTGTACAGATCCATACAGTATGGCCCAGCACAAAAAATGGAACAGCACACACACAAAAAATCTCTCTTGCTCCTCCTCTCAATGTGTCTTGCACACTACCCAATGCATTTTTTTATAAATCTGAAAATGACATTTTCCCTCCAAAGTGTCTTTTCACCTTCCCCAACCCTAAATCCAAAGGCCAAGATTAGATCTTGCATTTTTCAAGATCAAGGGTCATGATCCATTCCCTCCAAAATGAATCACTTAAATTATTAAAGTGATTTCATTTTATTACATAAGTGTTTTATAAAATAAAGTCACCTTAAAATTAGAAGGTACATTTTATTTCATAAAACATGCGGAGTACCTCCCTATGACAAAGTTAAGTGCCTCCCGAACTAAAAAGCTAAGTGTTTTAATACAAAACATGCAGAGTACCTCCCGAGCTAAAAAGCTAACAGGATACAGCCTCATAGGCTAGCATTTCTAGCTTTTCTAGGAAGGGAACTTCCTTGTAATTCTGTTGTTCAATTGCTGTAACTCTCTTTATTCCAGAATGTAACTCTTTGATCCATGAAGTAATATATGAGGCATTTCTCAAAACAAATGTTTGATATAATTTACTGTTTCACAAACAAACAAAATATTTGTTATCGTAAACAAACAAGATGTTCATAAACTGCTCAACTTCCTTTGCAAGGGATGGATTGGACTTGCACCCTTTGCAAGAAAATAACTTGGACCGATCCTCACCCGATAATGAACAATTCTGCTCTTTTATCAACTTTCTTAAAACTATACTAATGTTAGTATTAAATGAATGAACTCTTGGCATATTTATTTACTGTGTATCATGTCCATACTACTGCAGTTTCTTACTTATTGATGTTGACAATGTTGGGAGAAATAAAGTACAAATATATATTATATTCAAAAATAAAATAAAAATTATAGCCTGTGGGGTCATGATTCAGTGATGAAGATGGTGGCATGTCAAGCCACCACCAATGTTGAATTCCCCTGGAGACATAAATAAATGGCTGGGGCCAAGTGCAAGTCCTGGGTGATTTTGACTCAAGAGTACCCCCTGTCACGGCAGCTTAGCTGACTGGAAGTGCTCAAGTTCAAGGGCTTGCCACTCCAGGGCCATTTCTCCCATGCAAACAGGCCACTTGTCCTTTTGAGCCAGTTGTAATGATTCTCATGAGTCTAAAGAAAGCACTTTCAAAAAAAAATTACACTGCAATGATTTTTTTGACTTTTTAAATGCAAACCTTTATAAAGGTTTGAGATAGAGGTCTTCTCATGATTTTGAAACTGAAAGTACAGATCCAATTTCTAACCCAAATATGAGAATTTTTGTTCCATGAACAAAGGAATGAGTTAAGAACATAAAAGAGTAAATCTAGAAACTACAGTAGAGAGGGCAATATGAATGAAGGGCAAAAATATTGCATTAATAATCATTGCAAGGGCAAGAAAAGAAGCAAAAGACTAAAAAAAAAAGGTGATGTGGTGCTAGCTCTTACTGCAACAATGCAGAAACACTTGAGGGAGTGCCCATCCCTTCCAAAGCACCGTCGCTTTAAAGCATTGAACTCCTGTGAACAACACATTACAAACAAAGTGATCACATTGTTTGTGAGAAGTGAAGAGAATTATACATATAGTTTACTTATCTAAGTTAACCTGGCATGCAAGCAGCAAATAAGATAAGATAATTTTATTAATGTCCAGCGAATGACCACTTGGGTCAAATCATTCAAACTCGCCCCTTCTGAATGGTCAAAAGCGGTTCAAGACAGTCAAACAATGTCAAATTTGGCCACACTTCCCAACTTTTTCCAATTCTTTTCATGTCACATGTAATATGCAGTGTATGCTTTGAGATTGAGGTCCATAAAGGCACAAATCAAAAATATAACTAATATAGTAAAAATCTAAAGGCCATTTCAAAAATATAACTAATATATTGAAAACTAAAGGCCAATTTAAAAATATAACTAATTTATTAAAAACTCATAGCAAACAGGGTACTCTTCTGAAATATCAGCAGAAAAACAAATATTTAAGGAAAGAAATGTATTATATAACTGCAAACTCTGTACTCTAAAAATTTCGGCAGAATGAAAAATGGTTAAGGAAAAAAATTGTATTATGTAATTGCACTTGAGTTTGCCTATTGCATGCCAGCTCGGTTGAGGACCCCATGATCCCCTTAAGGAAAAATATTGGACTTATGCCATGGAGCTGAGAGTATAAAACAATGATTTTACATACAATACAATCATTTCAAAGATACACAACTCCAAACCTCTTACATGCAGTCCACAAAGCCACTTAAACATCAATCTAATACAGTCCTGAAAACAGTCCAAACTTCTAATCCCAAAAACTGGAAAGCAGGCCACCGTTGGACAGAGTTTCCAAACTGCTAATGCGAGAATCTACATCTATCAGAAGATATCTATAATTCAGAAAACATATAATAGTGGGGCTCTGATTACTAGTTCTGACTTATCTATCAATTATTGAAGCAAACTCAGGTAACACCCAGAGACAAAACATGCAATTTAATACAATTTCAGTAATACAAATTAGAGTAATATAAAATAAGTTGCAAGTAGCAACGGTATATCATATAAGTTACAGCCTATAATCAAGTGCCAACTTGTCGACTCAGTAGCAAACGACCTTTACTTTGTCATAACCAGATTTCCTACAGAAAAATTGGGGTTGCCATTAACTGAACTCCTGAAACGTAGCAATATTTTGTCAGTACCTTCATCCCTTCACTTGGAATTTGTACAGAAAAATGTATAGTATGTGTCAAAGAAATGCCTCAATCAAATACACAACATAATGGCAGCACAACTTAATCATGATGCAAGCAGGAACGAAAATTAATTTAATCAAAACAAAGAGTTTGTGAACCCTAAATCTTAGAAAAAAGAATTTCAAATTTCAAAATGTAATAAAAGATAAAACTAACCTGCTCTGCAAATTTTCTCTTGTGGCTATCAACATAACTGCCATGAAAGAAAAAAAAAAAATAGTATTTCACACCATGGAAAATAGAAAACATGCCTGCAAGAAAACCCTTTCAAAATACACAAACACACTGACAGATATGTGTGTATGATTCTGAACCTATACGACTGTCCAACAACTAATTAAAGAGAAATAGCCAATTCAGCATCCCAATAAAGGTAGAAAACAAACCGAACACATGGCTGGTCCTCCCAATGGCTCTCTGCACGCAACCATGCTGCTGTCTACCATTAAACATAAGACCAGGCACAACTGAGTCAAACACACATATTCTTGATAAGTCAGAAAATGGGGAACAAGTAGAAACATTCTGCAAAGTCTAGAACTAACCCAATACTCTTCATCTAGAATGGCTTCTCGGGCAACAAATTTGCCAAATGCCCTTTTATGTCGGCTCTTACAGTCCTGATCAGTAGGTTGTAATCTGTCAAATGAGAGGCCAGACAAGCCTACAGCATCAGCCTGGGGTGGTGTCGAATTCTGAATGCCCGGTGCACTGTTGTTGCATTGGATTACAGCATATTTCCTTGTTCGCTTTCTTGAAATCTTCTGCCTGAGTAACCATACAGGGTGATCAAAAATAAGTTTAGCTCAGTGTGTGGCCAGTCTTTATCATTAATCTTTATTTACATCCTCGGGAGGTTTCACTATCAAGAGTGTGAATTCAGAACCGTGTGAACTAGGACTTTAATATCAGTGACACCCTAAAAATCATCTGCCTTGGTAAAACACAGCAACATTAATTGGAGAAAAAAAATACAGGTCTGCATCTACCATCCAACATAAAATCTAATCACAGAAGTATCAACTTTCTCAAGAAGATGGAAATACAGACTGCCTACTATAACTCATATAGTAATTGCACACATACATCTCTATCTGTCAGTGGTATAATGACTCAACAGAGTTTACTGTGTGAGTATGTTATTGTCCCATTCCAACGGAGGTGGAAGTCACCATCTATGTAACCAGAAACCTGACAAGGATCTAACCAGAAACCTGACAAGGAGATCCTTGTCAGTTTCTCTTCCGGTTCCTATGTTAACGCAACATTAGTACATTACAAATCAATTATATATATGGTCATCTAGAGGCAACTTGGCGTGTTTGCGGTGTGGAAGACCCAGATTCAAATCCCGGCAGGCTTGCCCTCACCTTCATGGCGGATGGCCAGATGTGGCCTTGTTGCGGGCCTGCCGCATTGATTGCAGCAGCTCTGTAACCGAGATTGTATCGACCTGCGTACCGGTGATGATGATTGTAATTGCAACTTAGCCGCAGATTAATGAACCTTCGGACTGCCATATCATGACTGTGTCTTTATATATATGGGTAGTCCTATCCTCGAAACAATTCCCAAGAACACGAGTACATTCACTCAAGTTCCAAATTTACAGCAGAGATCGATTTAAATTCAGGAAAAAAAAAATACACTGCCCCAACAGAAAAATATCAATTCGCAAACAATACAAGAGATTGAAACCTTCGAATTTTAAAGGGTATAGTCCTGTTCCCATGGATATACTTTTAGCTAAACCCTGTAAGTTTTCCTATATGGACCAACTTACGGTTTAAACCAATTTTGTATTGTTAAAGTCTTCTGTTTCAATCCTAATTCCACCAAGCCTTGTGAAACAAACCCGCCGCTTCACTTTCCATTTATCTTTTAAGCAAATCCAACAAAAGCAAATTTCAAATAGAAACTTTCCAATTTTACAGAACTT
This sequence comes from Picea mariana, assembly GCA_032191745.1. Classification (NCBI taxonomy): domain Eukaryota; kingdom Viridiplantae; phylum Streptophyta; class Pinopsida; order Pinales; family Pinaceae; genus Picea; species Picea mariana. The sequence continues at coordinate 111,667 of JASDQU010373524.1, forward strand.
TATTTCTAAAGAACCTGCTTATGAATATCTGTACACTTACAAATGGCCTAAAAAATTGAGACCCATAACAGAGAGCAAAATAACAGCCAAAAACCTAAAACATATTTGAAGCCTATAAAACAATAATGAGACTCCTCTCTAAATATTTGAAAAAAAAACCCACCATACTCGATTCGGTCCTGTCTAATTACAAAGTTCTCCTTTCGAATCAAACAACACAAATATAATTGTAAAAAATATTATATCATTGCCATACCTGTTATGAGAAATGGATATTATACAGGAGAAAGAACGGTCTCTTCTTCTACCTAAGCGAACAACGGGCACAGGAAATACTGGCAGACGCCAAGACACTGAAAACATTGTATTCCACCCTTCGAACACTTGAAAATTTTACGACACTGGTAAACCTCTGGACCAATACAATACATCCCAACCCCTAAATTCTCACATCTCCAAAGACTTCTTCCTACAAAATCCTACAATTTCAGCCAAACTACAATTCACAAAATCAACAAATCCCCGGCACCCAACTCACAAACTCAACAAATCTCCCACACCCAATCCCTAGAACCAACAAATCTCCCGCACCCAATTCATGAAAATCGATGGCTCTGCGACACCCAATTCATATGCACTGGAGAGAATTTTCGCCCATTTGAAGAACTCCGTTTCCCAATAGCCCCTGGACACCAAAGAAAACCGTTCTCTGGCCTCCCAGCGTGAAATTTCGTAAGCGAACTGAGGGGCCATGTGATCAGCCCCTTGGATTTGTAGGCCCAAATAAGAGAAATCAAAAAGTAAATACCATTCATACTGACCTAACACAGGTTCCCACTTCCCACTGCCTGTTGGATTAAGCAAAAACCATCCCTAACCTTACTTTAACTTGACGCTTAGACAGAGATGGCGTCAGCATTTTAGTTAGTTATGGATAACGTCAATGGCTGAATGAAAATGAGTATATCCGAGCCAAGATTGCTGCTCTGCCGTTAGATTCTGCGTACGGGTGTGATTGCTCCACATGGCATCGGGACATGGCAGCTTTCTCTGCCAAAAAAATCTTTGGATTTTGCTTAAAAAAAAAGATCAATCGCTCTGATGGGTATGGTGGAGAATTCGAGATCAACTTGATTTTACTAATGTAATGAAATGTTTGGCTAAGAAGGTCGGTTCAGTGGTGATTTAGGAGCAGATTGGTGGCGGTTTACGACAATTAGTTCGAGGATTACAGGTGTCATAAGGTTGATTCGACGTAATATACAGATTTCTATCTTCAATTTTATTTGATTGAATCGAAGATGGAAGTGGGTTGGTATGCAAATTAAACAATTAAGAAATATAGAATGTTCCCTGTTGACTTGGTAGAACTCACATTTGAAAAGGAATATGTTTCCTTCTTCTTATGTATTGATCTCTAAATCTGCCCCTACTTGCACATAATGAAAATGTCAGAGCAAGTAAGATACCCTTCAGGAATTTGACAAGCTGGACAAGATAACCTTAAGGAATATGATAAGATGGACAGATCAGGATGAGGCTTCAGTGTACTGG
>JASDQU010373525.1:3139-29035 GCA_032191745.1 Picea mariana
TCGGTGCCTAACAAGGCATTCCAAAGTGCGTCAATCTTTGGATCCGTGTAAGCTCAATTTTGTATTATTTCTATATTCATTAATCAAAGTGTCATTGAAGGATTCACGTCAGTTTTTACTTATGTCATGACCGTTCAAGGTTAGTTACCATAAATGCAAAACATGCGGCTGATTTGCCGAAATCTATTTGTTTAAATGCCAAAGATAATGCAATGTTACAGGCTTTGTATCTATATCTAATAAGGAAACTGGGTTGATTATGAAAAATATATATATGAAATAACCAGAGAATCGCCCTAATCTTTTGGTTTAAGTGCCAAAGACAATTCAATGTTAAGGGCTTTGTATCTATATCTCTAATCAGGAATCTCAGTTGATAATGAAACAATAAATATGAAATAACTAGCATGCATAGAGAAGATTGGTGCTTTGCATCATAAGGAATCCAGTACAAATTCTAGGTTGTTGTTATATGCATAGACGGGTAAGACCCACCAGCTGTCTTGGACTATCTAATTACCGGCTCTGTATATAGCTGGGGCTATCCAATTGTCACAGTAGTTTGACTTGCCTGAAACTTGACAGAAGTTTGGAAACCCAGTTGTAGTGTATGGAATATATTCAAATTCTTTCAAAAGAGCAAGAGGCTTTTTGTCAAGTTTTTTGAGTTTTTCTTTAAAAAAAGCAGTAGATTTTTTGCGCAAACTTTTGAATTTGACCTTATTCAAGGTAATTTGCTCTTTGTTAAGGACTGTACAGAGGAGTATTTATTCAGGGAAATATTGCACCTAATGTTCACTCTATCAACTACGAGATATTATAAGACAACACATATCCCATCGGGAGAACTCGGTCAAGTACAGATGCTTGTAGGATTTTGAACTTTCTTCATCATCATGATACACATATTAACTTAAACTATCGTTAATTTACAAACTATTCTTCAATTATTGATCTAAGTTTTTGGTTTTTTTTTAATGAAATTTTACCTTTTGAAAAGTGACAACTAATCATAATTCAGTTATCAATTTATAGTTAGGAGACTTATTATTGGTTGCTATCAATTAATTATTATTCAAGGAAAATCATGTTACTGGAAATGATTAATCCACAGGTAATCTGTAAAGAGGCACACTATTGGAAATGATCCACAGGTAATTTATAAAGGGGCAGACTTTCAGTCTCACCAGATGCCTTTGGCTACTGGGCCATTAACCTGTTTCATTAAACTGAGGAAAATGATATTTTAGCCAATCAAAAACAATTTTAGGTTTTATTACAGAACAAAAAAGTGGTTTCAACCTACATGATATCTGCAAGAAAACCAATATCCCATACTGCCATTGTTAAAATTACAAAAATGGAATCATATGCTATCCAACAGTCCAGCACCCCTATTGGCCGCCCCCTACATAACTCCAACAACAAAAAGCCTCAGAGGGTTTGGAAACCAAAAAAATCACATCCAAAACTTGTCCTGGGAATGGATGTAGAACTATCCGAAGCCTGCAACCTGGCTCTCTGTGCCCTGGTTGGTAGGTTAACCTACAAGGATAAGTGCAACCTACGCTTGAAAGATTGGATAACAGCCTCCTGGAAACCTCTTCTAGGATATCTTCCCAAGGTACTATATCTCCAACATGGATGGATTGGCTTCTTTTTCAAGACATCTGAGGATACTGTCCACGTTCTGGATAAGTTCTGGGTTGTTGGTGGTGGAAGCCTCATGCTTAAGAGATGGAGGCTCGGCTTTAATCCTTCCACTGAACACTTCACCTACAGGCACCTCTGGGTCCTTCTACCAGGCCTTCCACTACAACTCTGGAACCAATAGGCTCTCGAGCTCATCGGTACTTCTTTAGGCCGTTTTTTAAAAGTGGACACACACTCTCTTGCTTCAACAGACAGAAGAATGGCTAAGATCTTAGTGGAAATGGATATCCACACAGGACTCCTGGAAGTCTTGAATATTGATTGGAGAGGCCTTCATTTTGCTCAACGACTCGACTACCTGGGGATCCTGTTCCGATGTTCGTTTTGCCGCAGAACTGGCCACCTGAGAAGGGATTGCTCAAAGTTCCCCCCCATCGAACCAGAGCCGGACTCGTCGGAGGAGTTTGGCTTCGATGGATACGATACACAGCTAGGAACTTTTGGAGAGGAGACTCTACAACATCCGCGAGCCTTGAGCCCTGCATCTCAAGACGACTCACTGGTAAGTAGATCAAGTTATTTTGTCCCTCGCTTTACAACACTCTCTTCGCCTGGGAGAGACTCACTATTAATTTGCAGGCACTTACTTCTCTGCAGTCGGATCCTTTTGGTGACCCCTCAGACACCCCATCTTCTCCCCACAATCCTGCTACTCTCGACGCTCTGGCACCTCCAAATCTGCCCACAGAGCCTTTTGGGTATGTCTCGAGGGAACTAGTCCACTCTCCACCCCCCTCAAACAACCCCTTCCCCCTCAGCGACTCCACTAGTTCATAGACCCCTGATGACTCTGCTCTCCCGGAGCGTGATCCCACCCCTCCCCCTGGATACTCCGAACAACCACTATCTGCACAGGATCTGGACCAACTGTTCATTACCACTACACCTGCTACCACCCTTCCCTTTGACTCCCTCCCCATTCCGCTGTACCACGACAAAACACTCATCCCACCCCCTTCCATCATTGGAAACTTACCATCGACCTCGGGAGTGAAAGAGAAACCTGTGATAGCTCCCTCTTGGTCCAGAGGACTGGGCTCTGAGTTATCGCCACTCAAAACCCGCAGTGCGCGGAAAAATGCAACCACAGAGGCATCAAGTTCGGCCTCTCAAATTATTGATCCGACTATAGGGGCACTTAGAGGATTAAAAGCCCAAGCACGGGCCAAATCATGATTCTACTCTCCCTCAATATTAGAGGGGTAGGAGGACCCCTGAAACTTGCCTCCATGAGACGACTCCTTGACAAGATTTGCCCGACGGTTATTTTACTACAAGAAACGCTGGTGGATGCTGAAGCTGCCAGGAATTTTCTTTTCTCTCTCCGACCTAACTGGATGGTATGTGCGGCTAGCTCAATTGGAAACTCAGGCAGACTCCTGGCGGCCTGGGATCCTAATTTCTTTGATTTTTCTCCGGTGCTTAGTCTTGGTGGGATTCTATTAGCCGGTACCTGTTTGGAACTTAACACCTCCCTGACCCTGCCCAACACATATGGCCCTTGCCTGGACCGCAGACCTTTCTGGGAGAAGCTTGACCGCTTAGGCCTCCTGGCTATAAAAGAGCTCATTATAGAGGGAGACCTGAACCTGATGCTCAGTGAAAAGGAGATTTGGGGAGACAGGGCTAAGCTGGACCCACTAGCGGACTTCTTCAAATCTCTCTTTTCAAAAAATGCTCTAGTGGATCTGGAATCGACAGAACTTCTGCCTACTTGGCGTAATGGGAGATTGGGTTCCTCCTGTATTGAAAAACGTCTTGACCGCTTCTTGGTTACCGAAGATCTGATCACACCAACTCGCATGACCCGGGCCTGGATAGATCCGCCATACCTTTCCGATCATGTCCCCATCTGCCTACAGATTGGAGAAGGGAAACTGGGGACAAAATATTCCTTCAAATTCAACCCGTCTTGGCTGCTGGAGCCTGCCTTTGATCAAATAGTTTGATCAGTCTGGTCCGACTCGTCCCTCACGTTACCTGGGGACACACATGGTAATTTGGTGAGGAAACTCAACTTCCTGAAGGAAAATTCTATCATCTGGCTCAAGAGGAAAAAAGCCCAAGACTCATCCAAGCTGAATAGACTTGAACATCAAATAATTTTTTTACATAGACAGAAGGCTCGGACCGACCAACAGTCCAACTTCGAAGCTAAATTGCATTTTTTAGAGGCAGACTGGTCACTTATTCTCTGAGAAGAAGAGGACAGATGGCGCCTGAAAAGCAGAGTGCTTTGGCTCTCTAGTGGAGACAGCAACACCCGCTACTTCCATCGCTTTGCCAGCCACCGCAGGAACAAAAAACTCATATGGGATATAGAGGAAAATGATGGGAGCATTTTACACAGCACTGAAGACATTAAGCAGGGGGCTCACAACCACTTCAAATCTTTTTACCAAACAGATATGGACATCAATCTACATGATTAGATTGAAACTACCCAACTTTTCCCACAAATGGTCACAGATGAGGAAGCGAGAGCACTGAACTCCCCCTGCACAAAAGAAGAAATCCTCGAGGTGTTAAAAGGCTTTACTAAAGAAAAAAGTCTCGGTCTCGATGGGTGGACAGTGGAACTTTACCTCCACTATTTTGATTTAATGGGACAAGATCTGTTGGATGCTATTGAGGATTCGAGGAACAGAGGGATGGTCAACAAGCAAATAAACAATACTTTTATCGTCCTGATTCCAAAACAAAATCATCCCCGACAGTTCTCAGACTACCGACGTATCTCGCTTTGTAATCTCAGCTACAAGATTATAACAAAGATCATTGCAAAATGAATCCGCCCTATACTCTCTCGGGCACTGTCAGAGGAACAACTTGGATTTCTCAAGGGAAGACAAATCCTAGATGCAATTGGAACAACACATGAATGTTTACACAACATTAAGACAAAAAACCTACCAGCCATCCTTCTAAAACTAGACCTCAAAAAAGCCTTTGACTGTATAAACTGGAATTTTTTACACCTCATCCTTCTTCAGTGTGGATTTGGGTCTGTCACTACAAATTGGATGATGGGCTGCATAACCACAGCCTCCTTGGCTGTTTTGATCAATGGCGAGGCTACTAAAGTCTTCCACAACGAAAGAGGGCTTCGTCAGGGATGCCCCCTCTCACCCCTCCTTTTCATTCTGGTCTTAGAAAATCTTAGTATCTTGTTAAAGAGAAGTCAATCAGTTGGCAAACTTATGAGGATTAGAGCTTCAAGACTGACTCAGATACTGCATCTACTCTTCGTAGATGACGTGATTATCATGACTTCGGCCTCCATCTCTGAATGGACAGAAATTTATAATGTGCTTAACACTTTCTGCTCTATTTCAGGTCTTAAGATCAATTATCAGAAGTCAACTTTCTTGGCCTCAGGTGCGAGGGACGTTTTCTTGACGGATCTAAAGACTCTTTTCGGCATCAATTTTCGAGATCTGGTGGATGGTTTCAGCTACCTTGGATACCATATCAAACCCACAAGCTACAAAGCAAGGGACTGGAGATGGTTAACTGAAAAGTTCGAGTACAGAATTCTACACTGGTGTAATAGATGTTTAACTCTAGGTGGCAGATACATCTTAATCAACGCAGTTTTGGAAAGCCTTCCGGTATATTGGATGGCCCTGGCACACATCCCTCTCTCAGTGATAAAGAAGCTTTGTCAATTGATTTTTGCCTTCCTCTGTAATGGCAACAAACAAAATAGAGGCTTCCATCTCTGTGGGTGGGAGATCCTTTCAAAACCAAAAGCGTTGGGAGGCTGGGGATTGAGGAATTTGTATCTTTTCTACAAAGCACTCTCGGCGAATACGCTTTGGCGAATCCTGATGGCACCAGGCATTTGGAGCAAACTTATAAAATATAAATACATCTCCCACTAGCCGGTCCACTCCTGGCTTAGATCAGCTACAACTTCTCCATGGGGGGGCTCACAAACGTGGAAGCATCTTCTGAAGTCGCTCTCGATCCTCCTTCATTGGATTGCATGGCTGCCCGGCTCTGGATCCGCTATATAAATTGGCAGGGACGCTATCCTTGGCATGGGTAAAAAGGCCCTGCTATCTTCTAGATTGCTGGATCACCTGCACAGTTTAGATTATCACTTCCTATTTCAATTAAAATCCCCACTTAGCCACAGCTTAATTGGAGAATCCTGGGTAACTAGCTCCTCGTTGGATCTAGACAGTGAGTACACAGATGAATGGAACAGAGACATACATAATCTCAATGAAGCTGGCATCCGTCTACAGGAGCGATCAGACACCCTCATCTAGACGGGAGGCGACAAATCCGGATTTATATCAGTTAAAAACGTCTACAACGCGATGGGATAAGTGATCTGGAAAACCTGCGATCAGTCTTGGCGCACACGACTGTGGACTTGGAAATGCCCCTTGAAATTTAAATTATTCATTTGGCTATTGACTGAGAACAAAATCCTTGTTTGGGATATCCTCCAAAGCCGTGGCTGGTCAGGTCCCAATCGCTGCATTATGTGCAAGATGGACAGTGAAACCTCTTTACACCTCTTTGTGAACTGCAAATTCACCCGAGAAGTTTGGCAAGTCACTACTACACTAAAAATTTCCGAACAGTGGACTGGTCCCTCGGCGAATTCATGCTTCAACTCATGGTGCTCTAGACTTCAGACCTACCCCATCCTGCCAGCCACCATTTGCTGGAACATTTGGTTGGCGAGAAATGCTGCCATTTTTGAAGATAAGTCCCCCTCGATTCACTTGGTGACCAAATTCATTCTTTCAACAATAGACCATCCTATCACTCCTACAAAAGCTCAGCCAAACCGCAGATCTACTACAAACTCTTCCTTTTGACAAAGCCATCGCCTGGTTTGACGGAGCTACACAACTAGATGGAACTCTATGTGGGGCGGGGGGTTACATCCTCATAAACTCTCACACATCTTACAGATGGACTCTCAATTGCGGACAAGGCACTAACACCAAGGCCGAACTTATGGGGGCGTGGGCATCCCTCATCTTGGCTCAAAGGCTGAACATCGAAGTATTGCTACTTCTGGGAGACTCAAAAGTCATTATTGACTGGATTAATGGCAAAGCTGACCTCCAGACAACAACACTGGAATGCTGGAAAGAGAGAACAATTGAAGCTACAAGACTTATCAAGAGCCTCTCTGCCTCACACATCTACAAAGAAGACAATTGTATAGCGGACTTTCTATCAAAACAGGCAATATCCCGGCCCCTCGGATTCTTAACTTTCTCCCGATGGGAGGATGGCAATGAGGGCCCCCCAATAATGCTCAAAATCTGAAGCGAAAGACACAAGATTTCTGATCTTCTTTTGTAACAGAACTTAATGATTCCGGCGGTAGCATCTTCCTTAGAACTCTGGTTAGATTGACATGGATTGGATGTTTGTCTTTATGCGAGCAGTAAGCTGCCTTCCTTCATAGGTCACTGTTTTGACAAGATTGTTGCATTGTAAATTTTTATATCCTTCTGAATATAAAGAGAATTTTTCCTGTGGAAAAAAAGTACGATCTAGCTTTAATCCCATACATGAAACCATATACTCTCCTCATTTACAATAAAACCTCTTACCTAAAATATAGCTATTGCTTAAATTATTAATATTATATTTATAAATTATATTTTAAATTCAATTTTATTAAAAAAAATCTTATCATAAACACTTTGTTATTTTTCTTAATCAGTGTGTTATTCTTCTTTTGATTCTTAATGCCATTTAAAAAACTACTAAACATTTGTTAATTAAAATATGAATATTATATATTTATTAAGGTTTTATATAATATTTATTATTTTTTTTTTTGTAAAATTGTCTCTCGTACACAGTGATAATTCAAAAAATGAAAAATCTACACTGTTATATCCCAAATGTGCTATGGGTTAAAAATGTTATGGACTTTTTGTTAAAGTAAATGTGAAGAACTATATGGACTTTGGCATCTCCTTAAGTTGTAAAAGTTGTTTTGCCTCTTCTTGCTGTTATGTATAGTAGTTAGTTGGGTTGATTTAAAAAGTGTAAGTAATTCAAGCTTGGGTAGTATCAACGATGATCTAGATGGAGAGGAATAGAGGCTTCTTGTTGTTTAGTTTGGTTGATTTAGAAAGTGTAAGTGATTCAAATTTGGGTAGTCTTGATGATGATCTAGATGAAGAGGAATAGAGGATTCAAAGGGAGGGAGATTGGTTTCAAACCACCCTTGAACCTAGAGTAAGTCTATAAATTGTTTTTGGTTCACTAATTACAATTGAACTTGTTAAAATCATGAAATTCTCATAAGATACTAACCCTTTAGTAGGAGAATTGGAGAAGTAATTGTTGATGTTTTGGTAGCTACGGGAGGTATTAACCTCCAAGTGTAACATTTGTACTTAGAATAGAATATTCCGGAAGTAAGAGAACCCTTAAATAGTTGTGTGAAAACCTTAGAAGAGAAGTCGGCCCAAGGATAATATTATTAAAGTATTCAAAATCTCTAGAAAGAGAAGTTGGCCCCAGTTACTTGGACATGCTAATATAAATAGGGAGGCGCCTAGCTCATTTGGACACACTCTTACACACTCAGAAATAGTGCACAAGTCTAAGGAGGTGCAACAACAACAACTAGGGCACAAGTCTAAGGAACAGCAGTGGCAGCTAGGGCGCAAAGTCTTTCGTGTATCTTCTTCTTGTGCGCTTCTCTTGGTAAAGGCACACTTTATTAGTATTGCGCTGCTACTGCAGCAGTTGTGTTGTTGGTTAGGGTTTATTTGTTGGTTATAGTGTGGACTTGCTAGAATCATTCTATCTAAAGGTTATTGTGCTCGGGGGTGGCATAGTGAATGCCTATGGTTGGGTGACAATGATGTGACATTGTCTATGGTTAAACGAGCATATCAAATTTTTAACATGGTTTAAGAGCTAGTTTCCTTCGTAACAGTCTAACCGCTGGAAGGAAGATCCTCAGTTTCCCCCCTTATCAAGCTCGTTGGACATTTACTGCACCCACCAAGCAGCCTAAGCAGGGTGCACCTTTTCCCTGGATCAGATCTACAAAATTCTCAAGCAAAAAAATTAGGGTTTCCTCATAAAACCTTAGATCTAGACATTTTTGCAACTACAACAAATATTTGAGACATAAGCTCACCTTGATATAGTGCACCCTCTGGTAAGATCTAAATCCATCTTTTGTAAAGTTTCAATATTTGTTGCGTTGTTCTGGGCAGGATGACTTTCAATACCAATTTGATGAGAAGCTTGAAGGAGTTGATAACTTTTGGGCGTGTAAGTATAGAGTAATGCTCATTGTGGAAGAGAATGATCTAGAAGGATTTGTGGAAAATGAAGTTGAAGAACCAGAGCGAGATGAGGCTAAAGCAAAGCACAAGAAGAACCCGTTTAAGGCAAAGATGATCATTGCAAATTCTATCAAGGATCACTTGATCCCACATGTTTCATCATTAAAGACCCTGAAACAAATGTCTAATGCCTTATCCCGATTGTATGAAGGCAAGAATATCAATTGGAAGATGACCTTGAGGACACAACTCAAGAATGCAAAGATGCAGAATTCAGAAACCATTCAATCTTACTTCACAAGGGTGTCTCAAATCAAAGAACAACTTGAAGCTATTGGAGACACAATTGAAGAAGTTGAGCTAGTAATGACTACATTGAATGGTCTCCCAAAATCTTGGGAATCATTTATTCAAGGAATCTGTTCTAGAAGAAAGCTAACGAAGTTCAATGGGCTATGGGAAGATTGCACTCAGGAAGAAGCTAGACTGGCAGTGAGAGAAGAGAAGTTGGGCCATGATGATCAAGCTCTAGTAGTACATGCAAGTTAAAAGAAAAGAGAAAAAAAGAGGATCATCCCTCCAAGAAGTTTCAAAAGTCACATAAGTCTCAAAAAGATTACTCAAACTTTAAATGCTTTTGTTGCCAAAAGATGGGACACATTGCAAGAAATTGTCCTCTCAAGAAAGAGCAGGCCGTAAAAGGACAAAATAAGAGACATCATGCTCATGCCATAGAAGATGATGAACTTGTTCAGAAAAGAAAAAAAAAATATGATTCAAGTGAAGAACATGTTTTGATATCATCTCTTACAGTAATAGTCACTCATGGAAGTGACACATGGCTTGTTGATAGTGGTGCTTCTAAGCACATCACCAGTTACAAGGATTCTCTCTCAGTTCTGGTTCAGAAAGATTCACCTCATAAGGTGAAGCTCGGTGATGAATATCAATATCCCATTAAAGGAGTAGGAGAAACCTCCTACAAGTTAGATTTCGGAAAACCCTTGAAGATAAAGGATGTCTTGTATGTACCTGGTTTGAAGAAAAATCTTCTCTCCATCTTAGTGTTGGAAGATAAAGGATTCAAGGTCGCTTTTATTGATGGAGAAGTTCTTATGTCGCCAAGAGGGAAGACCCTTGATGATGCTACTGTGATTAGTGTCCAAGAAGGAGGTCTATACAAGTTAAAGGGACACTCAGATTCATCATTAGTACATAACACAGTAAATCCAAGTGAGCTATGACATAGAAGGTTCGCTCAGTTACACTACAAAGCATTACCAATTGTAAGCAAGATGGTAATAGGTTTTCCAGAGATTTAGGTAGATCATGAAGGAACATGCAAAGGATGTGCATAAGGAAAGAACGTGAAGAATCTGTTTCTAAGCAGTGACAACAAAGCCAAAGGAGTTTTGGACATCATGCATTCAAACGTGTGTGGACCGATGTCAACCACTTCACTTAGCGGCTATGTATATTATGTTTCATTTATTAATTATTTCTCACGTAAGACTTGGATTTATTTCTTAAAATCAAAAGGTGAAGTATTTAGCAAATTCAAAGAATTCAAAGCCCTTGTAGAAAATCTTTCTGAAAGAAAGATAAAGATTTTGAGGTTAGATAATGGAGGAGAGTTCACCTCAGATGACCTCAAAATATTCTGTAGAGAAGTTGGGATTAAGAGGGAGCTCTCTACTCCCTACAATCCTCAGCAGAATGGTGTAGCAGAAATAAAGAATTGTACGATAATGGGGGCATTAAAGGACATGATTCATGATCAAGACTTGGCTATGCACCTATGGGCAGAAGCAACCATGACTGTTGTTTATGTGCAGAACAAATCCCTCATCGTGCACTTGGGAACAAGACACCAGAAGAAATGTTTACAAGTGAAAAGCCAGAGGTCAACCACCTGTGGATATTTGGTTGTCCAGTGTATGTGCATGTTCCCAAGGATAAGAGATCAAACTTGGATCCTTCAGGAAAGAAGGGTGTATTTGTTGGATATAGTGAAACATCGAAGGCATATAGAGTCTACATCCATGGTTACAGACAAATCAAGATTAGCAGAGATGTTACCTTAAATGAGGATGCAACATTTCGTAGATCAAGGCAACATCATACAGATGAGATCCATGATGAGGAGCCTAAATATCCTAGAGTTGTAGACTCAAAAGTTGGCAATGATGTTGTGTCAAAGGAGCATGGTCCAGAGGACCATGACATGGCAGAATCACAAAGACCTGCATAAATGATTACAAAGAAAAGAAGACCAGCTTGGGCTCGTGAGATTATTCAAGATGTTGAAAAGTATGGTGCTCCAGATGGATCTTTCAGGGAAAGAAATAAACCTCGACCATATTCCAGTTACGTGGCATTGCTATGTGATATCATTGATGTTGAGCCTACATGTTATGAAGAAGTTGAAGAGAAGAAAGTATGGAAGGATGCAGTGATTGAGGAATACCAGTCCATCATTAAGAATGATGTATGGGATGTGGTTCCGAAACAAAAGGAGAAATCAGTTGTGAGTTCCAAATGGATTTACAAAACAAAACACTTAGCAGATGGCAGTATCGAGAAATACAAGGCAAGGTTTGTGGCTCGTGGTTTCTCCCAAAAAGAAGGAATAGATTATGAGGAGACATGTGCCCCTGTGGCAAGGTACACTTTGATTAGAGCTATACTTGTGATAGTTGAAGTGATGAAATGGAAGGTACACCAGATGGATGTGAAGACAACCTTCCTGAATGGTGTAGTGGAAGGGGAAGTGTACGTGGAGCAGCCACAAGGTTTTGAGACACATGATAGACAATCACATGTGTTTAGGTTAAAGAAAGCCTTGTATGGGTTGAAACAAGCACCCAGGGCATGGTACGGTAGAATTTGAAGTTTTTTGATGAGCTTGGTCTTTACCAAGAGTAAAGAAGATCCTAACCTTTACTACAAGGTTGATGATAGTGGACTAGTGATATTATTGTTATATGTGGATGACCTATTTCTAATAGGGGACGAGAATCTCATCACAGAGTGCAAGAGAAATTTTGGATCTAAGTTCGAGATGAAAGACCTGGGTATGATGCATTACTTTTTGGGTCTAGAGATGTGGCAGAAACCGGATGAGATTTTCCTGTGCCAAGGAAAATATGCAGTAGAAATCCTGAATAGATTTGATATGATAGATTATAAATCCATGCCCACACCAATGGTGATGAACCTGAAGTTATTGAGTGATACTTCTTCAGAGATAGTGGATGTCACCATGCACAGGAAAATGATTGGTTCGTTGATGTATTTGACGAACACTAGACCATATATATGCTTTGCGGTGAACAATTTGAGTCAATATATGGTTGAACCAAGACGTGTTCACTTGGTTGCGGCAAAACATGTGTTGAAATACCTAAAAGGTACAATTGACTATGGACTTAGATATGTTTTGGATTGTGAGATAAATCTACAAGGCTATACTGATTCAGATTGTGTTGGTAGTGTCGAAGATCGGAAGAGTACATATGGATGTTGCTTCAACTTGGGATCAATTATGATCTCATGGTTCAACAGGAAGCATACTAGTGTGGCGCTCAGTATGAATGAGGCAAAGTATACAGAAATGTGTTTAGCTAGCAGCGAAGCAGTGTGGCTTCAAAAGATGCTTGCATGATTATTTAATCTCGAGTTAGAGATGACTTGTATCTGGTGTGACAACCAGAGTTATGTGAAGTTTTCAGAGAACCCGATGTTTCATGACAAGTCCAAGCATATCGATATCAAGTACCATTATATCAGAGATATGGTGCAGAAGGGAGAAATGAAGCTCTAGTATCTTGCTACATATGAGCAGATAGCAGACGTGTTGACCAAACCTCTGTCAAGAGTGAAGTTTGTGCATTTCAGGGACAAGCTTGGCATGGTCAAGAAGGACGTCCCTCATAAGAGGGAGTGATGAGTCATATATGCGATTCTCGGGGCAGTAACTTGCAGAGTGTGGCAGCAGCAAGTGGTCATTTATAGGCATGTTACTGACTATGGCACCAATTAGCATGACCTTGCACAAGGTCGGTAGATGCGGATCCTTCGGGGAGGGAGAGTTTCCAAGATTTTCAAGATGGAGGGCCAACTTGTGCGGTTGGAGGTGTTTCCTAGCCTTGGGATAGATGGGTAGTGTGTGCGCACTACATCACCTAACCCTCGTGGTTAGATGCCCAATCACTGTGGGATGGATGCCTAGTGTGCCAACCATAAGGGCTAGTTCTACATGAGTAGTCGTTGATCCAAACTCCGTGTTAGTGCGCTGGATGACCTTATGTACATGAGTGGTCATGGTGTTAGTGACTTGGATGATCCTATGTGAGAACTAGATGCCAGATTATGTGTGAGCCGACAAGTTGCAGTTGCCCAAACTCCGTTTGGATTGGGTAGTAGCGCAGTTCCGTGTAAATTACCTCAAGTGCATATTCCAAATTCTGTGTGAGCTAGATGGTTGCCTAGTTCTATGTGAGCTAGATGAAAGCCTGTAGACGGGCATATGTGAACGCTCGTCAACTGGAAGGAAGAGTCTAGTCTGAGGTTGTCGAAGTTAACCTAAGCCGTTTGAAGTAACTCATCTTGACAAGTTTTACGACTTCGTTAGCCGATAAAGGGATCTAACCTAAACTACAAAAATAAAATAAATAACTATTCATTAACGAAGATCTACTATATACGTTCACCATTCACACTTTTTTATACAAAATATACAAATAAACAGGTGCAAGATTTACGAGAAACCTTGTAAACTAAGGTTGTACATGAGAACCAAATCTCATGCAAAATTAAAATAGATCTATAACATACTACTAATCTAATTTTAACCTTGAAAGTAAAAGAGAAAATAAATGAATGTAAATGATAACGTTTAACTTAAATAAACAAAGTATTTAAGCTTAAATATTAATTTACACTCACAAAAAAAAATAAAAAAATCAAAACAACAAAAAGGAAATCACTAACCTATAGCTAACCAATATTTAAAGAGAACTTTTGATTGTGCCTTCCTATATAAAGTTGCTCCAACAACCTGTTTGTTAAGAGAAATCTATGGCAGAAGGTTGTGAAATACCAAGATTATGAAAGTACTCGAAGAAAATCACTTCAACTAACAATTAAAATCTCATTTATGATGCAGAAAGAATAGTTTTTAAATCTAATCCTTTGTGAAGATATGAAATACCATTGACAATAAGAAAAAAATTTCAATTGAACAATTAAGTCATTGCAAATTCAAAGTACATGAATAAACTCGATACAATTTAAGACTTGCATCAAAATGATACAATCACAAGGATCTTAACAATTTAGGACAATGGACTATTAGAAGTTGAACATAATTAATAAATAGATGATAACCATTAACAATGCATTGACAAAATAGACGAAAGTTGAGTTTTAATCAATCCACAATTAATCACTAGAAGAATATCAACCATAATGACAGATATTATAATGAAAACAAAAACATTAGACTCACAGGGCAAAAGCCTTAAGTAATGTATAATTCCATATCCTTCAAAATAATCACTGGTCCATTGTCCCAAAATTTTCACCATGTCTTGATTTAAAAAAAAATGAGTATTTAAACAAAATAGTGATCAACTCTCATATCCACAAGATAGAGGTAAATATTTTAAAAATAGAGAGTTTGGGATATCACATCCTAATCTGAGTTTATAATAATAATGTTTGTAAGAACTTATACAAACTTTGTTATGGCAACCAAAAATATATCAACCACTGTTTTAAAATAGATTCTATTACTAATAAAAAATAACAAAACACCCCATGATCTCCACTAGCTAGGCAACATATATGGCATCATACATTTTATTTAGAGACCTGAAAGAAAAAAAATTAACTAGAAATCATATCAACTAAATTAAGACTGACTACAAAATCTATGATTTTGTAGCTAGTCTAACAACAATCATAATAAGAAAACTAGTGCTAAACAAAACAAATTCAACATAAATAAGCCATAAATATAGTTACCCAAATTAAGCATTCAAAAATGAAGATGTGTGCATTTCTGACCCAATAGTAATATTGACATTCGTTGATTTTTTAATGATAATATCTCCAGAGTTTCTGGGCTTTTTACTTGCCCAAGACATGCTTTGATGTGTTTCAATCTTCAATTTTCGGTTATCCCTTTCAATTTCCCTATTTTGTCTCATTACCTGGTTGATGTGCATTTGTAAATATGGGACCTCCGCATAATACCTTTGATCCCATGCTAGGCAATCACGACAGCACTCAGGTTCCAGATTTGGGATCGAATGTTGTTGGTCTGAATCCGAGGGTTTTTCTTTCACAAGTTTCGCTTTTAAATCAACCTAAATTCCTGAGAAACCTTCACAATTTTGAAGGAAAGGAGGTAGATTTGAAACAAAATCATATTGAATATCATTGTCTTCTTCACAATATTTACTTGTGTTTTCGAAAGAATCTCGATCTTCTATTGTTATCATTTGAATTGGGATCTCCTTTTGTCAATATTTATTTCTAATCATTCTGGACAAAATGTGACCGACCCTTTTATTCTTAAAATCAATTTCACAGACATCCTGTAATTGTCTGGCTCGTTTACCCTATTCCTTGGGTTTCTCATCAATATTTGGACACATGGACTGTGTTTGTTGATGAACATAACCCAATGGCTGGTTCTTCAACCGACCAAGGATTGTTTCTAAAGACCTTTTAGGAACAAACCCTTTTCTTTTCTGTGTCATTCATGCTACAAGTATTACATCTATTTGACCATCGAGCGACATAATGGGATCATCATGAAGTTGGAGCTCAATATGAACCTCTCGAGGAAAATTCCGAGGATAAAATGATTCTTCAGTGACTTGAGTTAAATCGATGATAGGGTTATTATGCTGGGGTAAGAATTTATTTCTTACCAGAAAGCTTTCCTTGTTGTCCCCTGTGCTAGTAAGATGAAATTCAACTAAGGTACGAATGAGACCATGATGAAATAGACTGGTTTCAGGGTTTTGAATTGGCCCCTGGTAAAATTTATACATTTTTTGCAAATTCCTATGTAAATAGAAGGGTAGGTTTAAATGAAACCCCTGAAAAGTCATGAACAATTGTATGTGAAAATAGAAAACAAGGTTGTAGCGTCCCTCACAAGTAACAAACTGTTTAATTATCAACAGGAGATTGTGCCATCTGTTATGAAAGAATTCTAATGGCATACTCTTAATATGGTATCGTGAACATTTTGATGCCAATAGAGACTGCCACGGGATATTTTTCACCTTCATGTTTTTGAACCACTTATCCCCTAACTGAGGAAGATCCATGGCCTGAGCAATAAATTCCTCATCAACTTGCAACTGAACATCCCCAACCTTAACCTTGGTACCATAGAAATTTTTGGCAAATGCTCTAGCCACTTCGATGTTAAATCCCTTAAACGATTGTACAGACCCTAACCAACGAACCTTGGAGAGCCTATCTGTCGCGTCACCATAAGTTAGCAATGTTTGCAAACCGTTTGGCTCTATTCTCACTACATGGGCTATAATATTTTGGGAAGGGTTAGCAACTAAGGCAAACAGAAAAATAGACAGGCATATTTTGTGAAGGACGTTGTAGACGTAGCAAGCTAAACCCATAAGTAACGAAGGAAGTCAGAATGACATACTTGATGAAAAATGAAAACCAAAGGAGTTGAGGACGCCCTAAAACCATCCAACACTTGAAATATTGATTACCTCCTATAAAACATAGGATAGAAGGGTTCGAAACAGAGAGACTCATGTAATCCTCAGGGCCTGCCACAAACCCTTGACCTGAATTCGAGGAAATTAACATGGTTAAAGTAATGATTTCACAAACAATCAAAAGGTCTGGCTGAGGTATATGAATATCATTGAAGAACATGGCGAGATATGAGATTGGAAAGATCAAAAGATATGTCAATATTTTTAGAGAGGGATAGGTTTTATAAAACGATGTTTCATTAGTTTATCTTAGTTTTCAACAAAGTTTAGTCTAAGCCCAACCCTCATTATATGTTAAGAAGTTTATTTAAATCAATCTCACACATTTACTTTTAAACTGAAGTTTAGATCTAGGGAAATGAATTATACTTAGGTTCTTGAGCCTTCAAACAAAACATAATCCTGAGGCCTTCTTTCTGTACATTAGATTAGGTAGGAAAAAATGATAATATTTGATCCAAGAAAGGGGATATTGTCAACAGAGTTTGACCAACGATTTGCATGAAAAGAGACTTTAATTTCATGCTTTGCAGTCATGAAATTAAAGAGGGAATACAATCATTATGTCACACAAAAACATACTGTCATTCAAGTAATAGGGAAGAGTTTAAGAAAAATTGACTAGCATTAAAACAACATACTTTTACAAAATATCTACCAGTCTGGTGAATACACATACTGGGCAGTGAGTAAAAGACGATTATGTATTTTAAATGACAATGTAGAACATGGTGTTAGTTGGGAAGCCAACAAACGATGATTCACTGGGTGAAGCAATGATCTCTAATATGATAAGTCTTCATCTCAGGAAGAAGAAGAATAAGACTTGGAGAAATATTTAAGCTTCTTTGAATAAGTTCATTTTTAGACCTGTACAATATTAGGATAAACTCAGTGGTTATAAAAAATTACCATAATTCATAAACCGGAATTTTTTTTTGTAGGGGATTGTAACATGAAAGAACGTTTTAATCAAAGAGTCACAATGTTTTTGAAAATGACTTCAATACCGTTGGCAGAGCCACTGCTGTCAGCAAGTGTCCATAGCCTCGATAGGGATGCCATTTAACCCACTCAAATGTTTTAATCCCATCCAATAGTTGTGTTCACATGATGTATGCTTCCATGGAAAGTTGATTTATAAGCATGTACCTACTACCTCTCAACCCGACATTGCTTCGCTGTGAGCAAGCCTGTTAAGTACCACATCGAAGTTGTCTTAGTGTTATGTGTGCATTTACCCACTGCCAACAAGCCTGTTCAATACCCCGGTGGGTTTATGCACATTTTCCACACATAAGTTATTTTCAACCCTCTTATGCCACCCTTAAATAATACAATTAGAGATTTGCTAATGACAAAGAGAGCGGGATGATACTTGAGGTTAATTGAAAGACATGTGTATTGTTGATCATGATGTTTATTTTCTTTCAGAACTGGAAGGTTTCATTATGGTTTATAGATGTTAGATTTCGGTTAAGAAAACATCTAGAGGATGGGGAAAGACTTAAAAGTGATTACTTAAGAATATGGACGGCATAAAAAGTCTAAAGATCATCGTAATCCTCAAAGGTTAAACGTGTCTCCAGGTGTAATTCTCTGACAAAGATGATTTGAGGATAGAATGAAAGTAAGAATCAACTTGTGAATCAACTATCTAAGTTGTATCTTAATATCAGGACCTCTTTGAACTATTTCAGATTACTTAAAAAACACAAATCTTGAAAAGAATGCTTCCTTCCGACGATTACTCTTGGATCAACAATATGATGGTTTAGAAAGATAGACAAAAAAAAAAATCAATCAAAGCAATCAAAGAAAACAAAAACACACAACACACCATATATTTACAAAATATCTGATCTCAATTTGGTCAAGAAAAGTATTTTTTGAGGACCTGGCCATCCACCGAAAAAGCGTCTAGTTGTCCTTCTAAGGTTTTTAGACAAAAAGTGCCAGGGCCAAGTTTTTCAGCGATTGTAAAAGGTCCTAACCATAAATTCTGGAATTTTGAATGTTCCCCGTTTTCCTCATGTGCTTTATCCCACCTAAGAACTAGATCTCCTACATTGAAATTTCGATAAGAGGAATAGCTTTCATTGAACCATCGTTTGACCGTTTGCTAGTGTTGATCCATTTTATGTTTAGCTTGTGTCCTAGTTTCTTATAATTTGAGAAAAGCATTTATTTGACTTTCTAAGGCCGAACACTCTTCTTCCTGGACCTTTTTAGCTAGCTGTAATGATGGTAGAAATACATTGGGAGGCAGAATAGCTTCTCTTCCGTATACGATAAAAAATGGGGAATTTCCAATGGCTATTTTGGGTGTAACCCTATCAACCCACAATGTGTAGAACAAAGGTATGCCAATTTTTATGATTTTCTAATACTGTTCTTTTAAGGATTTTAATTAAGTTCTTATTGGTCAATTCAACCAGTCCATTACCTTGAGGGTAATAGCTAGTGGAATACTTCAATTTAATTCCTTTTTCCATAGAAAAAACATTCAAATCCATCGAGGAAAAATAAGATGCATTGTCAAATGCCAAATATTATGGGATTCCAAAGTGTGAAATGAAATGAGTTTCGAGGAACAAAATCACCTGATTAGTGTTGATTACTCTTAGAGGTATGGATTCAGACCACCTAGTGAAGTTATCTATTGTTGTAAGGATATATTTATGTTGGAGGGAAGATACAGGATTGATTGGCCCGATAACATCAAGGCACCATTGTTGAAATGGTTGATCGACAATCACGGGCTACAAAGGGAAAGCATGTTTCTTAACTTTTCCAACAGGCTTTTGGCATGTAGCACATTTGCGAGCCATATCATGAGAATTTATAAACAACGTAGACCAATAATAACCATCTCTGAGGAATTTATGAGCAGTTGTTTCACCACCGAAATGACCTCCTGCATTGCCAAAATGTAACTCATTTAGAACTTTTTCAGATTCATCGTTTTCTAAGCAACGTAATAATACTCCATCAATTTTTTTTTCTTTTCTAAAAAGGGCATCATTAATCATTTTAAAGGGAGAATATATAAGTCTTAATACCCTTCCCTTTTTTGTGCCAAGACGTTCTGGAGTGGTCCCATGTATTAAATAAAACTTAATGTTAGAATACCAAGAATCTGGCGTGGTTTGTGCACAAAAGATTTGGTTTTCATGGGACAATTTTTCATTTAATAAAACAGAGTCATCATTAGGTGGATTGACTGAATCAACCACTAATTTGAAAAAACCTTGACCTCTAATAATCTGTGATGGTTTAATCTTGAGATCGTATTATTGAAGAGAGGTCATCCAGTGAGCCCTCTTCTCCCCAAACTCTTTCTGGATCAGTAGATTTCTTACGACATGATATGGAACGATGACTTTAGTTCTAGATTTCAGTAGATAGGGTCTAAAGTGTTTTACTGCTTTAAACACAACAAACGTTTGTTGATCCACTGTTGGATATTTTAATTATGCTCCTTTAATGACAAAACTCATGAACGAAATGGGAATTTCATTGTTATTATCATTTTTTTGGGTAAGTACTGCAGCGTATGATCTATCTTATGCGAAAGTGTAGAGGGTAAAGTCTTTGGAAAAATCGATACTCATTAAGGATGGAGCTTTTGTTATAACTTGTCTGATGGCATTAAAGGCCTGGTTTTCCTATGATCCCCATTTAAAAATAATGTCTTTTTTAATCATATTTTGCCGGGGTCTAACCATTTCGGAAAAACTAGGGACAAAACGTCTAACAAAGTTTATTTTATCAATAAAAGACTGCATAGCTTTTTTCGATGATGGAGGAGGAAGATTGGCTATGGCTTATGTTCATTCAGGGTCTATCATCATTCCATTTTTAGACACTATAAAACCAAATAACTTTCCCCGATCAACAAAAAAATTGATTTCTTGGGATTTAAGGAAATGCCATACTTACTACAACATTCCAATACACTCCTTAGATGAGATAAGTGATATTTTTTGTTCTTTGAAAAGACGGTTGCATCATCCAAATAAAAAACCACTCACTTATTTATAAGCCCATGAAAAGAAATATCCATGGCCCTTTGGAAAGTGGCTCCAACGTTAATTAATCTGAAAGGCATTTTACGATAAGCATAAGTGCTCCAAGGGGTCAAGAATGTAGTTTTAAGCTCATCTGATGGAGACATCAAGACCTGGTTGTATCCTGAAAAGCTATCCAATAAGGATAGTCTCTCGGCACCAGATACATGTTGTAGGATCTGTTCCATGGGCGGACTGAGATAATTATATTTGTGAGAGGCTCGGTTTAAGTTGTGGAAATCGACACAAAGTCTCATTTCTCCGTTCTTCTTCCTTACCGGGACTAGATTGGACACCCATTGGGTATGTCGGACAGGAAAAACGATCTTAGCTATTTGACATCTTGTTCAATTCTTTTTTGATTGTGTGTTCTAATTTTGGGTGCATCTTCCTTAGTTTCTACTGGAATGGTTGGGCTTGAGGTTTCATGGGGATTACAATTTACATGCTGTATTATGTTTGGATCGAACGTTTTTATATCCTCATAAGTCCAAGCGAACACATGTTTAAATTCTTTAAATTCTTTAATAAATTTTGATTTTTCTTGTTGTGTGCACCCTGTGCCTAAATTGATGTTATGGGGATGATCATGTGTTCCTAAATTTATAGTTTCATATTGCAGCAAGGAACTATTAGTTTTACAGTTAACCACTCCCTTAAATGTATCGTGTAGATCATAAAAATTTTCCAATCTAATGACAGATTTAGGGATCGAATTTCCCATGTAAGATGAACGCTCAGCTGATCGTGGATCAAATATTACCGTAAAATTGTGGAGATTTTCGTCATGAGTATTTTCATCAATTACAACACCTTGGAAAGTGTCTTCCATATGCAAGAAGTTTATGATCTGTTGATTGTCGTCAAACACCCGTCAATTAGTGATATTATCCGGAATTGACGGTCTGAATATCAATTCAACAGAAAATGAATTATGAGAGAAACCTTCAGCAGTAAATAATATTGATGCTACATTTGCCAATAAATCTACTTCAAAATTTCTAGATCTAGGAATAGAACTTATATTAAAAGCAATAAATTTACTAATCAAGTTCCATACCTTGAGTCTGGTAGTTTTTAAGATGAGCAGATACACAATGAATGGTATTTTTTACCTTCTTGACCACAATTTCAGAATCACCGAATACAACTAAACATTGGATGTCAAGGTCAATGGATTTATTGAGTCCCTACAAGAGAGATTCATATTTTTCTATATTATTTGTGCAATTGAATTCTAATCTACAAGCAATGAATGTCTTTTTACCTTTAGGGTCGATCAATAGACAATCGACACCAACTCCTTCACGTGATTTAGACCCATCAAAGTACAAAGACCAAATTTCATCATTCCCATGGATATCTACAATATTTGCTTCATGATTAGACGTCATTACTTGAGTGCACACTGATATTTCAGATTGTTGATTAAGGTTTGCAACAAAAGATATTTCAGCTACAAAATTCCCCAAAAAAGTGTTTATACCTTGATTTTCTAATGCATTCTCACTTGGAATAAATGGTTTATTTGGATCATTCAAATTTGTAACTATATATTTTAAATAACATTTCTTGTTGATCCTAAGTTTATTTGGCTGGCCATCGAGTGGTAACCATATGTGAGACCAATCTGTAGAAAAATAACCATTAAGTTGATGAGACCAATCCCTACTTAGAAACATGCCATTCACCTCTGGAATATTCGCTATCACTATGTCGATGACCTGATATACTTTTAGATTGAATGACAACCTAATCAAAACATATTTAAGCTCCCCAACCACCGTAACATTAGTTCTATCAAGATGAATGATTTTGATATTTGACGGTTTGACTTCAGCATTGATTTTTTGACAAACTGACAGAGGCATCACATTTGACAAATCCCCAGAGTCCACCATACAATTATGTACATTTTTGTTAAAGATTTCGAATGTTAACAAAAAAGGCGGCACATTAGACCTCTTATGTGGTGTGGAAGAAGGATTCAAAGGTTGTTGATTTTTATTTGTTGCTCCTGAGGATATTTTATCAATGTTTGCTATACTTTTGTCTGGATCATCTTTCTTCTTATTGTTGTTTTCAATTACAATTTTGTCTGAAGCATCCTTGTTCTTATTGTTGTTTTCAACTACACTTTTGTCTAGAGCATCCTTTTTCTTATTGTTGTTTGCAACTATACTCTATAACATTTTCTATTGGATGTAAGGGAACTTGAGCAGCTCATAGATTGAGATATTTTCTTTTAACCTCTTAAAATCCTCAATAGGATCGCAGTCTAGATCAAAGAGAGAAAAACTCTTTGATGTTTCAGCTTGTTTCTTTTGTTTTGATGTTGCATTTTTTTTTGCATCAGATGCAGATTTATTTTTATCTTTTGGATGATCTTTACTATGAGTATTATAAGGATGTCGATTATTATGCACAGTTTCAAAGTTGGCTTGAAAGATGCTATCCAAAAAATGTCCTAAAGTTGGAGGGGACAAATCTTCTTCATTGGGTGCTACATCCTCCTCATTTTCTACCTCATTTTTTTGTTCGACTATAACATCATAAGTATTATCAGCTCCAACTAATAAGGCTTGTATAGCATGGTCTAATCCTTCTAAACTCATACCTTCAGCCGGAGGGGTTAGCTTACTGGGAGAATTCTGAGGGGGTCTTCTAAAATGTGTTCGATAAATTTCTTTGCTAGAAGATCCTTCTTCCATGGCTCTTTTTAGATCTACAACCTGGTTGGATAACTTTTGAAAGGGTTTTTGCATGCTTTCCATATCTATGGGTTCCTGATCTTTCTTATTGGAAGGTGGTTTAGTGAGAATATGTATCTTCTTCCTGGAGGAAGAAGTTGACTCAACTTCAATATTTGTATTATATTTCAAGCTAAGCATATCCTTTTCAATGAGAACAATGTCTTCAAAAGCCTCTAACAGAGTATTCTTTTTGGACCTTTTAACCTACATTGATGTAGTATGATGTAAATATTTAGCATAATAAGCAAAAATTAAATTTTCTGCAGGCATACAGTCTGCAGGGATCTTATTTTTTAGCATAAGAAGTATTTGGTTAAAATATTTAACTTTTTCTTTATGATTCATCTTCATATTAGATAGCTCCATAACTAAGACTTCGGGGGATTTGTCGTCTCCGAATTTTTCTAAGAAAAAAGGTTTCAAATCTATCCCATGAAATTATAGTTTGAGGTTGTTGTGTGAAGTACCATGTGGAGACATTTCCCTCGAAGGTATAAGGAAAAATCATGCACAYRCCATCTTCATGTTCTACATTTCTAAGCCTAACAACCAACWTAWTTTTTTTTATATGATCTTYARYTGAYTGTTTGGAATCAGGGTAAAACTTAGGTAACCATTTTTTAGGATGCTTAGGTAAATGATGTTGTGGTCCTGGTATGGAAACAACATCTTGGTCAAGCCAAGGCCTAGCAGAATCATTTTGATTAGCCATCCGGGATGAAGTTTGTGAGATATTTGAAGTTTGAGATTGTTCAAAAGATGGACTTTCTTCATTAGAGGATTCTCCTCCTGATGGAGGTGGAGGAGGGTCAGGTGTTGAAGGAGGTAGACCAGATCCCCCAATGCCTATAATAAGTGTTTTGGCGTGGGGTGATTGTGGTACCACTATCTCCAGGTGATCTTGATACAAGGGATTAACAATTCTAGTTGCAATATCGATTTCATATTGGTTAATTAAGACGTCGTGCAACCTGTAATTTGGTGTACCAGTGACAGGAGGATCTTCCCGCTGATCAGAAAAATTAAGAGATTGATACAATTGGCCACCCATCTCCCTGAGTCTTGCCAAAGTATCGTAAGTTATTATTACTAATTGGTGGGATTTATAGAGAATCTCATGTAAGTCAGGTCTCTGAGGAAGAGGTTCGTAGGTTCGAGAGGAATGGATGGAGAAGGTTTTTCGAGTGGAATAACATAATCAATTTCAGATGTAGTGGTTGTGTTAGATACAATAGTGGAGTTTGAGCGACTACGAGTTTTAACTAGAGAGCGATTGTTAAGAGTTATTTTTTGGCCTCCACGTGCCATTAATATCTTCCAAGCCTTCCTTCTAGCGCCATTTTTTGACGGGCATATGTGAACGCTCGTCAACTAGAAGGAAGAGTCCAATCCGAGGTTGTCGAAGTTAACCTAATCTGTTTGAAGTAACTCACCCTAACGGGTTTTACGACTCCGTTAGCCAATAAAGGGATCTAACCTAAACTATGAAAATAATATAACTGACTATTCATTAACGAAGATCTACTATATACGTTCACTATTCACACTTTTATATACAAAATATACAAATAAACATGTGCAATATTTACAAGAAACCTTGTAAACTAAGGTTGTACAAGAGAACCAAATCTCAGAAAAAATTAAAATAGATCTAGAACATACTACTAATCTAATTTTAACCTTGAAACTAAAAGAGAAAAGAAATGAATGTAAATAATAATGTTTAACTTAAATAAACAAAGTATTTAATCTTAAATGTTTATTTAGATTCACAACAAAAAATAAATCAAAACAACAAAAAAGAAATCACTAACATATAGCTGGCCAATATTTAAAGAGAAATTTTGATTGTGCCTTCCTGTATAAAGTTGCTCCAACAACCTGTCTATTAAGAGAAATCTATGGCAAAATGTTGTGAAATACCAAGATTATGAAAGTGCCCGAAGAAAGCCATTTCAATTGGCAATTAAAATCTCATTTATGATGTACAAAGAACATTGTTTAAATCTGATCCTTTGTGAAGATATGATAGACCATTGACAATAAGAAAATAATTTCAATTGAACAATTAATTCATTGCAAATTCAAAGTACATGAATACACTCGATATAATTTAAGACTTGCATCAAAATGATACAATCACAAGGATCTTAACAATTTGGGACAATGAACTATTAGAAGTTGAACAAAATTAATAAATAGATGATATCAATTAACAAAATAGACGAAAGTTGAGTTTTAATCAATCCACAATTAATCACTAGAAGAATATCAACCATAATGCCAGATATTATAATGA
>JASDQU010373525.1:33375-44963 GCA_032191745.1 Picea mariana
GGAGTTCCGGGTACATGTGCACCTCGGCACCGCAAACTCCGAAACCCCGACGAGAAGCTGTCGTATGGTCATATAGGAACCGGTCGTGTGGATCAAAGGCTTAGCCAAGTGGGGCTGAGGCAACCAAGGAGTGAATCAGAGATCGAAGATCGGTGATTGTAGTTGCCAAGACATCGTGGGTGTCAAAACCCCGATAGAAGGAACCCCGAATCCCGATATAGAACCGAAGATTGGCATTTCGCTAATGCAGGTTTGTGGAGATTTCTCATGTATGGGAGATTAACCCATAATTTTTTTTAATTATGATAGTGGGTGTGCTACACAAGGAAAAATCCTTAAGTAATGTATAATTCCATATCCTTCAAAATAATCACTGGTCCATTGTCCTAGAATTTTCACCATGTCTTGATTTGAAAAAAAATGAGTATTTAAACAAAACGATGATCAACTCTCATATCCACAAGATAGAGGTAAATATTTTAAGAATAAAGAGTTTGGGATATCAAATCCTAATCTAAGTTTATAATAACAATGTTTGTAACAACTTATACAAAATTTGTTATGGCAACCAAAAATATATCAGCCACTGTTTTAAAATAGATTCTATTACTAATAAAAAAAATAAAACACCCCACAATCTCCACTAGCGAGGCAACATATATGGCATCATACATTTTACTTAGAGACGTGAAAAAAAAAATTTAATTAGAAATCATATCAACTAAATTAAGACTGGCTACATAATCTATGATTTTGTGGCTAGTCTAACAACAATCATAATAAGAAAACTAGTGCTAAACAAAGAAAATTCAATAGAAATAAGCCATAAATCTAGTTACCCAAATTAAGAATTCGAAAATGAAGATGTGTGCATTTATGACCCAATAGTAATATTGACATTCGTTGATTTTTTAATGATAATATATCTAAAGTTTCTGGGCTTTTTACTTGCCCAAGACATGCTTTGTTGTGTTTCAATCTTCAATTTTTGGTTATCCCTTTCAAGTTCCCTATTTTGTCTCATTACTTGGTTGAGGCACATTTGTAAGTATGGGACATCTACATAATACCTTTAATCCCATGCTAGGCAATCACGGTAGCACTCAGGTTCCATATTTGGGATCGATTGTTGTTAGTTTGCATACGAGGGTTTTTCTTGCACACGTTTCGCTTTTAAATCAACCTGAATGCCTGCGAACCCTTCACAATTTTGAAGGAAAGGAGGTAGATTTGAAACAATATCATATTGAATATGAGTGTCTTCTTCACAATCTTCACTTTTGTTTTCGGAAGAATCTCAATCTTCTATTGTTATCATTTGAATTGGGATCTCCTTTTGTCTATATTTATTTCTAATCATTTTGGAAAAAATGCGACCGACCCTTTTATTCTTAAAATTGATTTCACAGACATCCTGTAATTTTCTAGTTCGTTTACCCTGCTCCTTGGGTTTCTCATCAATATTTGGAGACATGGGTCATGTATGCTAATCAACATAACCCAACGACTAGTTCTTCAACTGATTGAGGAATGTTTCTAAAGACCTTTTGGGAACAAACCCTTTTCTTTTCCATGTCATTTGTGTTATAGGTATTAAGTATGTTTGACCATCGAGTGACATAATGGGATCATCATGAAGTTGGATCTCAATATGAACCTCCTAAGGCAAAGTCTGAGGAGAAAATGATTCTTTAGCGGCCTCAGTTAAATCGATGATTGGGTCATTATGATAGGGTAAGAATTGGTTTCTTACCAGAAAGCTTTCACAGTTGTCCTCTGTGCTAGTAAGATGAAATTCAACTAAGGTGCGAATGAGACCATGATGAAATAGACTGGTTTCAGGGTTTTGACTCTGCCGTTGGTTAAATTTAGACATTTTTTGCAGACTCCTATGTAAATAGAAGGGTAGGTTTAAATGAAACCCCAGAAAAGTCATGAGCAATCATATGTGGAAATAGAAAACAAGGTCGTAGCATCCCTCAAAAGTAACAAATTGTTTAATTATCAACATGAGACTGTGCCATCTGTTATGAAAGAGTTATAATGGCATACCCTTAATGTGGTATCATGAATGCTTTAATGCGAATAGATACCACCACAAGATATTTTTCACCTTCATGTTTTTGAACCACTTATCCCCTAACCGAGGAAGACCTGTGGCCCGAGCAATAAATTGCCCATCAACCTGCAGTTGATCATCCCCAACCTTAACCTTGGTACCATAGAAAATTTTGGCAAATTCTTTGGCCAGTTCAATGTTAAATCCATTAAATAATTGTACAAACCCTAACCAACCAACCTTGGAGAGCCTATCAGTTGCGTCATCATAGATTAGCAACATTTGCAGCCCGTTTTGCTCTATTCTCACTACAGGGGCCATAGTCTTTTGGGAAGGGTTAGCAACTAAGGCAGACTAGAAAACATACATGTAGATTTTGTGAAGGTAAGAATGTTGTAGATGCAACAAGCTAAAGCCATAAGTAACGAAAGAAGTTGGACTGACATACTTGATGACAAATGAAAACCAGAGCTGAGGACGTCCTAAAACCATCCATCACTTGAAATCTTGATTACCTACCATAAAACAAAGGACAGAAGGGTTAGAAACAGAGAGACTCATGTAATCCTCAAGGCCTTCCATGAACCGTTGACCCAAGTTCGAGGACATTATCATGGTAAAAGTAATGATTTCACAGACAATCAAAAGGTGAGGCTGAGGTATAGGAATATCATTGAAGATCATTGTGCAATATGAGATTGGAAATATCAAAAGATATGTCGAAATTTTTAGAGAGGGATAGGTTTTATAAAACGATGTTTCATTAGTTTATCTTAGTTTTCAACAAAGTTTAGTCTAATCCAAACCCTCATTATATGTTAAGAAGTTTATTTAAATCAATCTCACACATTTAATTTTAAATTGAAGTTGAGATCTAGGGAAATGAATTATACTAAGGTTCTTGAGCCTTCAAACAACACACAATCCTGAGACCTTTTTCGTGTACATTAGATTAGGTAGAACAAAATGAAAATCTTTGATCCAGGCAAGGGGATACTGTCAAAAGAGTTTGACCAACGATTTGCACGAAAAGAGCCTTTAATTTCAGGGTTTGCAGTCATGAAATTAAAGAGGGAATACAATCATTATGTCACACAAAAACATACTCTCATTAAAGTGATAGGGAAGAGTTTAAGCAAAACTGACTAGCATTAAAACAACACACTTTTACAAAAGATTTGCCAGTCTGACGAATACACATATTGGGAAGTGAGTAAAAGATGATTATGCATTTCAAATTACAATGCAGAACATGGTGCTAGTTGGGCAGCCAACAAAGCCTTGTAATGACATAAGGTGCGAGAGGACGATGAAGCTGTGCCCATTAGAGAGATGCTACATGTGTTGATGAGGCCCCAGATGCATGACTATGACATGACCATCAGATAATACGTGTGTGTGACTATGATAGAGCCCATGTGGGTATGATGGTGATATTTGTGACATGATTTGTTTGATCATGAGATAGCCTGTGTGGCTATAGTGATGCTACATGTAGACTGGTCTGCAAGACCATGTGAGTCTTTCCCATGCCATGTGAGATGGATGGATGTGTAACCTTTGTACTTAGAATATAATATTCCAGAAGTAAGAGAACCCTTAAACAGATGTGTGAAAACCCTAGAAGAGAAGTCAGCCCAAGGAAAATATTATTAATGTATTCAAAGGCTCCAGAAAGAGAATTCGGCCGCTGTCACTTCGACAGGCTAATATAAATAAGGAGGCGCGTAGCTCATTTGGACACGCTCTTACACACTCAGAAACAATGCGAAAGTCTAAGGAGATGCAACAACAACAACTAGGGCGCAAGTCTAAGGAGCAACAGTGGCAGCTAGGGCATAAAGTCTTTCTGGTATCTTCTTCTTGTGTACTTCTCTTGGTAAAGGTACGCTTTATTGGTACCATGTTTCTACTGCAACAGTTGTGTTGTTGGTTGGGGTTTATTTGTTGGTTATAGTGTGGACTTGCCAGAATCATTCTATCTAATGAATGTCATAAGGAGTGTCATAATGAATGTCTATGGTTGGGTGACAATGATATGACATTGTCTATGATTAAATGAACATATCAAATTTTTAATAGTGACCTACACAAAAGTGTCAACAACCCTAAAATAAACATCAACATCTCTCAAACCATTGTTAATATCATAATAGCTAAATAAAATAAAATATAAAGAATTTTGAAATCTTCCGCAACGTTAAAAAACGATTTATCAAATTATAAAAATAAATGGATTTGTAAAACTTATTCTTATTGTATACATAAGATTAAAAAAAACTTTAAAATCCATCCACTATTATATAAGTCGGAAATGTTTGATCTACTTCTTTTAGAAAATAAATATATGCTATATTTTCGTTGTAAAAACATATTTATTAGTAGTTATGAGTTAAAAATAAACACAATTCATTTAAAAATGTAATATATATTATATTATAAAGACCTATTTATCATATATCACATACAAAGTATTTAGATTTAGAAGTATTTAAATATTAATGACAAATTAATATGAAATCATTGGCTTATTCTTCATCGTCATTCCTATCTTCTCATATGAATGGATAAAATGAATGGGTTAAAACTTGTGAATGACTTAAAACCATGAAATTTGCAACATCTCTTGGGAAAATGCAAAGTGATAAAAATGGGTTTTTAATCATTTTAAAATAATTATATTTTGTATTATAATTTTTAAAAATATATAATAAATATTTTAAAGGTAAAAATATTTATTTATTAATAAGTAATCTCTTTCTCTTTGAAGATGTCTTTATTCCTAGCATTCCAAATACCCTATCATTGGGGGATCATTGGGGGTAGGCGTATGAGATTGTTTAGATTCAGATTCTCCCATCGGGAGTGCAGTGCTTCTTGGATTGTATCTCCTTTCTAGTCAGATCTGAAATTTAGAGAGCTTTTTCTAATGGTCCATACTTCAAGAGTGTATATGCATGATAAAAAAAAAGTGATTACTTGTTTCTTGTTGTTGTTTGTAGAGTGGACATTGTTGATATTATGGTAGTTGCAGGAGGTATTAACCTCCACATGTAACCTTTGACAAGACTAGAATATTTCGGGAAGCAAAAGGAACCCTAAAGCGTTGGATAATAACCCTAGAATACAAGTTGGCTCAAGAGAATATTTAATATTGAGTTGTTAGCCTCCATAAAGAGAAGTCGGCCCAGTCAAGTGAGATAGAGAAGTATAAATAGAGAGCGCTAGAGCTCATTTGTCACTCTCACTCTCACAACTGCATAAGGACTAGTGGTGCGCAAGTTTGGAGAGGGTGTGCAGCTGTAGTTGTTGCAACTGACATCTTGGTTATGGTTTGGACTTTCTCTTGGTTATGGTTTGGACTTTCTGCTTGGTTTCTAGTTATTCTTGCTTGGTGCGCTACCCTTGGATAAATGTGCGCTAGCCTTGGTTGGCTATTGGTTTGCTATCGGAATTATTCTGTCTGTCAAGGTTAAGGTGCTCGAGGGTGACATTTCTGCCTATGGTTGGGTGACAATATTGCTATATTGTCTATGGAAAAACGAGCACATCCCTTTATTTCTAATAGGTTATGGGCCCACACTATTTTCAAATAGTCTAACCACTGGAAGATAGATTGGGAAGTTATTTGTTAAGATCGTTGTGGCACCAGTTACAACTGTAGCTAGGTTTTTTGATTATGCAGCTACAACAAACCCTAACCCTTGTGTTTGGGCACTTATGATGGAATTTTGACCTAATTTCTTGACATCCTCATGTGCCCTAGCCTAACACACCTCTTGGTACTCTCAGTTAGCAAAACCGTCAGGTTTGAATTTTTGGTCAAAGTCAAAGTTTGATTGGTCAAAGTCCAAGTAAAAGGTTGACTTTTGGTCAAATTGATTTTTGTAGTCAAAGTTGAAATTTTAGAGTTTCTAGCTTGTTCTAATCATTGAATCTTGTGATTAAGTTTCTAATCTCTTCTTGTCAAGATGGGATCTAGTTTCATATTGGAAGACAAGTTGGACGGTGCTACAAGACTTCAAAGATATGCACTTGTATATGCTATCCAAGTTATATCATCTAGCAAAACATGAGTGTGTTTGTAGGAAAAGTATTAGAGACCTTGTCCAAGATGTAATCTCCGATTCAATGCATTCAGAGGAACAAGCACACCCTCCACAACATTTGAGGCTTTAGGTTCCAGGTTTGATTAAATTGTTAAGCTTCAAATTTGTGTATATCAAGGGTGATAGTTGTTACATTACAAATTGTGAAAGCACTCTTTGAAAGACTCTATTATTTCCAGGTGCAATAAATACTTGATTGCATATGAATACCATTGATATAGATGCTTATTGTACTTGTTTACAAGATGAACTAACATCTCCTCTAGATAGATATTTCTTGTTTTCTCTTGTTGTTCTTATTCCGGGCAGGTATCCTTGTGAAATATGTTTGATGAACAATCCTTGCAGAAGTTGTCATAAAATAATTTTATAAGGATGACAAAACTTCCATATGGGAAGAAATCAAAACAGATAGAAACAAACCTAAAGAGACTCAGAGGAGTCAGATTCAAAGGAAGTCAGAAATCAAAAGAAAACCAGAACATGCTTGTGACACTTTGTAGAAAGCAAAAAGAGATGCAACAGACGAAAGCATAAAATCTCTCAGATGGAGGGAGATGATCACAAAATTCCAAAAGAAGAGCATGCATATTGCTCATTCAGGCATGAAGCTGGGATTAGGAGGGAGCTAATCTCCAATGATATGATCCATTGAAGAAACCGTGAATACCATGAAGTATCTGTCCATATTCTTCATTGGAAGTAGCAACTATGATAAGCAACATGTGTTCAGTTTGACTCTAGAAGAAGTCTTCTTCGAAAAGAAGCCTTGAATATCTTTGGTTGTCCATCTACATTTATGTTCCTATGGCGGAAGGTTGGAGAATTAAGGAAAGAAGGGCATGTAATCTGTAGAAGATTCCATGGACTCCAACATTGAAGATAAACATGAGGAAGAACATGAAGATTCCAAGAAAGAAAGAAAAGTCAAAACAACCAATTGAACCAGTTTGAACCCACTAGAAGCAGTCAAGCAGAAGGAATGGAAGGAAGTTGTGATGAAGAACAATGTATGTGAGAAATTGTGAAAAATACTTAAGCATTGATAGATACAAGGCGAGACTCAAAGCTAAAGGGTTCTCCCAGTAGGAGGGAGAAGACTATGATGACAACTTGTTCTAGTAACCAGACATACCTCTACTTGATCCATTATATCTCCTGCGGTATCCATGGGTTGGAGTTTACATCAGATGAATGTAAAGACCGTTCTTCTCAACAGAGTAATTGAAGAAGAAGCGTATGCAGAGAAACCTCAAGGTTTTGAGGTATACCAAAAAGAGACCCTTGTATGCAGATGGAAGAAGACCTTGTATGGATTCAAGCAAAATTGGTGCAGAGCCTCTCATGTACAACAAAAGCGCAGTGAAAACTTCCTATGATAGAGGAAGTATATTGAAATGGTGCTTCAGAAGTCCAATATTATGGATTGCAAATCCATGGAAAACTTCCATGATGACAGATCTGAGGAAGTTGAGAGACTTTGATCTAGTAGACCCATCTCTATGTCGACAATTGACTGGATTGTTAATGTATTTGGAGAATACTCAACCAGATATTTACCTTGTGGGATGTTTGAGTTATGATATACAGCTGCATGGATTTATTGATTTAGATTGGGTAGGGAGTGTAGATGACAAAATAAGTGTTACTTGGATATGTTTCAGTTTGAGCTTTGCCACGATGTTACGGGCTAGCAGGAAACATAAGTCTATTGCACTTAGCACAACAAAATAAGAGTATATTACAGTTTGTTATGCTTGTATGGAAGCAATGTGGCTCCGTAAGTTGGTTTTTGGACTATCTGATCAGGTGTTGAATTCGACCGTGATATATTGTGATGATCAGAGCTATGTGAATCTTTCAAAGAACCTGGTGTTCCATGATTGGTCGAATAACATAGAGATCAAGAATTATATTCTTCGTGATAAAGTCCAAAGGGGAGAAGTGATTCTCCAGTATATCTCCACAGATGAGTAGGTAGAAGATATTTTGGTAAAGCCTTTATCCAAGATGAAAAGATTGCGTACTTAAGGGATAAGTTGGGGCTCGTGAAGACGACTTCCTTATTGAAAAAGGAAGAGA
Organism: Picea mariana; assembly: GCA_032191745.1. Taxonomy (NCBI): domain Eukaryota; kingdom Viridiplantae; phylum Streptophyta; class Pinopsida; order Pinales; family Pinaceae; genus Picea; species Picea mariana. Next base: position 41,626 of record JASDQU010373525.1, read on the forward strand.
TTACTCCTAGGTTGGGAGGGAGCAATGATATGTTATTGATTCATGGGCAGTCATTTTTCAGTTTGGAGAATGGTCCAGGTTGGGAAGTCACCTTCCAGTCCGGAAAGTGGCCCAAGATTTCTGACGAAGAATCATTTTCCAGTTCGGACAGTAATTTTCATAATGAAAATGGTCCGATAGTTTGTTGATGTACCATAGACAGTGATTCCCCTTGTATCTAGTGTGGGGGAATCGTCTAGGAAAATCATTCTTCTTGGAAGTCACTTTGAGTAGTGGTCAAGTAGAATGGTCCGCCTCGCCAGGAAGTCATTCTTTCGAAGTTCAAAGTTGTGAGCAGTTTCAAAGAATGGAATGTTTTGGAGGTTGGTGCATGACAATCATTTCCATAGGAAATGGTCCGGACAATCATTCCCTAAGGAAGACTCATTCTCTCTAGGTTGCACTGTGATTAGTGCCGGAGGAATGACCCAGTTAGGTGAATGGTCCAGGTTCAACAATAAGGGATAGAAATTCTCTAGGGTAGACTCATTCTCTCCAGGTTGCACTATGATTAGTGCTAGAGGAATGGCCCAGTTAGGTGAATGGTCCAGGATCAGAAATAAGGGACAATTATTCTTCTATGCTTGGGTAGAATAGTCCATATAGCCCATGGCTAATGTTTTACTTTTTGAGGGTAGATGCTCTTCCAGATCTCACAGATGTGAGTGGAAGAATGGCACAGATGACTCAGTTTGTATCATGATATTGTTATGTAGGTTGATATCAGATGATATGATTGTTGTGGAGACTATATGTCTTTGGAAGGTAGTTGTATGCCACTGTGGCATATGTATTCCATTGATTGTGACTATGTGTCATTGGTTAGTAGTCATTTGCTACTAGGTGTGGTTGTGTACCACTGGATAGTAGTTGTGTACTAATATGGATATACACAGTTGTGTTCTATTGAATGGAATTGTTCTTATTTCCATGGAAACTGTCACTAGTGTTGGAGATGATTACCAGCTAGATAGATAGTCAGTATGATGATGGATAGATATTCTCCCTATGGAAAATAGTCCAGGACAATCATTCTTCTAGGATTTATGTCCAGATTAGAAGAATAGTCCTTGTAGCCCATAGCATGGATTCCAACATTTGTTGGAACATTTATTCTTTTAGGACATATGTTTGAATTAGAAGAATGGTTCTTGTATCACTCTGTGAAGTGAGTGACTTATTCAACATCATGCCTGATTACCCAGATGGAGCATGGCTTCGAGAGATTATGTAGTTGATGTTGTCAAATGATATTGATAGTGATGATGGTACTCATGATTTGATCATGAGATAGCATGTATGGCTATGATGATGCTACTAGTTGAATTGTATGTTTGTGCTCAAGACCATTGCCTTTAATACCTCCCTAGCTAGGAGGGAGTGTTGATATTATGGTAGTTGCGGGAGGTATTAACCTCCACATGTAACCTTTGACAAGACTAGAATATTTCGGGAAGCAAGAGAAACCCTAAAATGTTGGATAATAACCCTAGAATACAAGTCGACTCAAGAGAATATTTAATATTGAATTATTAGCCTCTAGAAAGAGAAGTCGGCCTAGTCAAGTGAGATAGAGTAGTATAAATAAAGGGCACTAGAGCTCATTTGTCACTCTCACTCTCACAACTGCATAAGGACTAGTGGTGCGCAAGTTTGGAGAGGGTGTGTAGTTGCAACTGCTGCAACTGACATCTTGGTTATGGTTTGGACTTTCTCTTAGTTATGGTTTGGACTTTCTTCTTGGTTTTTGGTTATTCTTACTTGCTGTGCTACCCTTGGAGAACGGTGCACTAGCCTTGGTTGGATGTTGGTTTGCTACCATAATTATTATGTCTGTCAAGGTTAAGGTGCTCGGGGGTGACATTTCTTCCTATGGTTGGGTGACAATATCGCTATATTGTCTATGGAAAAACGAACACATCCCTTTATTTCTAACAGTCATCTATTGGGCCTTGTGAAGCTTTTTTTCATTATTTCCTAGGTTGGGGCCTTACCCTTTAAAATTAGCCAGGTGAAGAGTTTTGTCTTTGCTAGACTATTGAGTTTCTAGATCAATTTTTCCCACCAAGGAGGGGGTGGAGTGTCCTTTTCATAAAGTAGTGCTTTGTATCTTGACTTTGGTGTGTATTTCCCTTTGGGGATGAAAGACCAGATCAATTTGTCTTCTTGATCTAAAATATGAACCAATGATTCATTTAGTGTCTAGATATATCTATCCCAATCCTATGCATAATGTTCAAAAATCCATACATCTCTCCAAGAAAGCCACATTTTATGTCCTTGATCACCCCTGTGTATTTGATTTAGGTAGAAGAATCAAAGCTCATGAATGGTCTGAAGGGCTTGGTATGGAAGATGATGGTTGTTTGAGCAACCAATCCATATATCCTTTCCAATCATAATTTTTTCTCCATTGCCCACTTTCCACATAAGCCAATTTTTTATTAGAGGGAAGGATTGAACTATGGCCTTCTAAACGATTGAGCCATTGATTGATGATTTTTGGGGTCTTCAAATCCAATTTAGGAGAGAATTGTTGGGGAAATATTTTCCTTTGAAGATTTGGAACCACAACCCATTATTTTCAATCAGGTTCCAACCATTCTTAGCTGCTAGTTCTTTTGAAAATAGGTGAATATTTTTGAGACACCATCCCCTTAATTCTTTTGGGAGAGATAGATTTTCCCAAGAAGCTAGTACTAAGTTGTTTTGTTCCTCCTTTCCAACCCATAAATATCTAAAAGCTAGCTTTCTATTTTTTTTAAGAATTCCTTTTGGAACCCAGGTTAGAGAGGTCTAGTACATTGGAATAGCTTCAATGACTGACTTGATTAGGACCAATCTTCTAGCCCTGGACAACCATCTATTGTACCAGGTTTTGATTCTCTTTTCTACTTTCACAATTAGCCAGTTCCAATCATTGGAGAGATAGTTATTTAGCTTGAGAAGAAATCCCATATACTTTAGTCCTTCCGCCATTGGATGGTTGACAACACTAAGAGAGTGTTCTGTGTGGGTTTTTCTTGATGATTTTGACCCTTGGAGATTAACATAGAATTTTGTGGATTGATATTCATCCCCATGGCTTTGCAGAATAGACCTAGCATGGAGCTGAGATGGTCTCCAGAGAGGATACTACCATCACAAAAATTAGGATATCATCTACGAAGAGAAGAAGGGTGAGAGATACATGATCATTGATTGCAATGCCTTTAAAGGTTCCTTGAGTGGTGGCTTTTGATATAAGTCTGTTGAGACATTCTGCTACCAAGAAAAAGAGAAGGAGCGAGAGGGGGAAC
>JASDQU010373525.1:79726-90593 GCA_032191745.1 Picea mariana
TTGGGTCTATCCCATCCATTACCCATTCCCTCGTGTCCTTGGGAATCCATCTCTATGGATTTTGTTAGCGGATTCCCCGCTATATATAAAAAGCATGATTGTAGTTTTGTAGTGGTTCGTCAACTCTCCAAAATGACCAATTTTATTCCTTGCACTAAAACAATTAATGCACACCAAGACGTCGAGTTGTTCTTCCTCCATGTGGGCTCATTTTGGTTCGCTCCTCACCATAATTTCAAATAGAGACTCCTACTTCCTCAACCATTTCTGGAAACACTTAGGGTGTAACCTCCATTACTTGACCACTTTCCACCCATAGACCAATGACCAAACTGAAGTGGTTAATCAAACCTCAGCTCAGGCCCTTCACACCTATTGCACCAAAAATGAGCAATGGGATTCACACCTTCATGTTCTCCAACATAGTTATAATTGTGAAATTCATACTTCCACTGACCATTCTCACTTTGAAACATGCTATGGCTACTAATGTCTTTCCCCTTATGAGATCCCCATTGAGCTCAATCCACACATTAGGCAAATGAACAACAACATGCTACTTTCTTTGTGCAAAAACTCACCACTATACATTCTCAAGTAAAGGGCCACTCCAACATTCCCAAGCTAATATAAATCCTTTCATGACCATGACATGCTAACTTTGATGTTTTAGTTTGGAGATAGAGTTTGGTTGTATATAGCTAAACAATGCTTCAAAGGCCATAATCATCACATGCTCAAGCCCATCCTTTATGGACCATACATGTTATCGAACAAATTGGTAAGTGCATACACAAAATGATCTCCTTAGTTTCACCTTGAAACTAGAACGAAACAAGACAATATACTAAACTTTCCTTAGATTTTAGTTAACAAATAAGAAGAGGATCCAAAACATACCTTTTAAATGTTGTAGACCTAACCTTGCCAATGTGATCCCAGCTCTGTTGTAAGGCTTATGGAGAAGTATCTACAAAGAAACACAAGCCAACGAAGGCAAGAATAACATAGTCTATTCAATATGAAACTATGTATGTGATCAAGGAATCACACAATATGGGAAAATAACGTTCATATAGGAAAGAAAAAATATATCTGTATTAAAGAACGTGGAAGAAAGATACAACCAGATGCCTTGATGTTGTCAGGTTCCTTGCTTCCCACACACTTGTGCTCCAACGATTTCTGAGACTATAAGTTTGAAGATACTAACAATCTATCTTTACAACATAAATCCAAAGCCTATCATAAGCCCTTCTCAAAAGCTATTCTCCAAGCTAACACAAAAAATCTTAACTCCAAGCTAGCTCCAAAATTCCAAGCTTAAAAAAACTAACCTCCCCCATGAGACTTCCTCTCATATTATAAGCTGAAAATAATAGGCTGAGGAGGTTAGGATGATCCCATGAGATCAGGGATGTGACTCATATCCAAACCAATCAGAGGCCACCTCACCCTCGAAGCTTCTATTCTATAAGCATTGAGAAACTTCTATTTTTCTTTGTACAAACAATCGTCGCACCCTTAATACTGATCAAAGTGCGACAATGTCGCATGCCATTGTGGTGCAACCTACATCAATCCTAGATCATCGCACCCTTAACACCGAGCAAGGTGCGATGATCCTTCTTTATAAGGTTTTTGGCAAAGGAAAAGACAATTTCATTTCTCTGAGAAAATGTGTCTTCATTCTTCTTCAAGGATTAAGGCCATTGATCCTTCTAAAGACAAAGATAGGTGTATATCATTAACAACCATAGGGGTGACGAAAAATAATGTGTAACAATAAAATATCATTTCGTAGATTGGAGAAAACACTTTCAAGTTAGAAATTTTAGCCTAGCTTGTCATTCATAATGTGATCAATGTCAACTAACTCAAAATTTATGAACCACTACAGCGCGAAGATGAAGTAGTCTAGATTTCTTATCCAATGCACAACATTCCAGAATTTCAACCTCCTTGGAACATGGCACATTACTAGATGTTTGTAGTTATAGTAGCTAGAATAAGCACATTGGAACTTATTTAGTGGATAGACATGACCATACACTAGGGGTAACCAAGTATATTTCACATCAATCTTTGGTCCATGATTTTCCTCATTTAATGTCGAAAGTGACAAGGCTTTCAATTTTGCGCGAGGAATTGGTATGGAAACACATGAAGAACAAACAAGTGTTGCATAGAAGTGTAGTCCCTGCCGGGTTGGAATGGGAATAAATGCACTGCTATGGTGGGACCGAGGGAGAATGAAAAACACGAAGCAACAGACAGAAAGTGAAACTAAAGTGGACACGTGGCAAGCAACATGAAGTATAGGTGGTATCCATGCAGAAAATGACTCGTGGCACTGTGCGAGATGCGAGCCATAAGATGTCAGGCTGCTACATGACCCCAGAAGAATGTCACTTCGGAGTAAGGCCGAAGCCCCGAAGAGTCGGAGTTTCGAATTCCCAAATTAGTTAATCATAATATTATACTAATATGGGGTTAACAAGTAATTAGTGAGAAAGTGACTTTGTGAGAAATTAGACAACCACGAAAGAGCACAGATATCCCCATCATGTGTGAGTTGATATATTGTTCCTACCTTGTATGTTTTATGTGTTTAATGTATTTATGAAATTCATTCATAATGATCTTTGTATACTTCGAACTGGATTTCATCCCAATATCTAGAGTTAAGTACAATTTCCATAGTCACTTCTTTAATTTTTCCCATGGACAAAGTAAGCACCATGCATTTCATTCTATTAAACAGATCATCTGACTTGTCTGTCTCTATATGTGTTAGGATAAATAAAGTTATATGTAGTGGACAAGAAACAAATATATATATTTTTTGAAAATGTGTCCAGTGTCGAAGATTCTTTGGTCTTCTTGTGTGACCTCTGTGTTTGCTAGTTTTTCCTATACATTTGCAGAGGTTGATCTGCAATTTCTCTCCAGAAAGAGGGCATATTTGTATAGCACTAACTTGGCATCTCAGTATAGTACCAACTGGTATATTTTCAACATGTCTATCCAATTGATTGTTTTTATTTGGAAAAGATAACAAACTTTGAAGGTTTCTATTTATGCAAATATTCTTGCAGATGCATTTACAACTTTGTTAACCCTTGAATATGTTAGCACCGAAACAACAATCTAACGAGGATTTAAATCCTATTTCATTTTTTATAGATGTGATACTCCTCTTTAATTTTTTTCCTGGGGCATGTATATTTCAAATGTGGGACTTCGAGAATTTTCGTCGTAATGACTTGAAGCAATACAAAACGATAGAAAATGTTTTTTTTTTGAAATAAAGGTTCCTGGAAAATAGGACCAGGAATCACACACATCAAACATTCAAATTAAATAAACACAATTTCCTGACATCCAACATAGTTGAAGATAAAAAAATTTGAGCGCATAAAAATAAAAGAATATGATGGATATGCATAAAGAGAACTAATTTTGCATTCCGAAAATAGGGTTACAAGGCATTGTCGAGATTGTTCCCGAAGTAGTTTTGTTTGAAATTTATCAAAAAATAATAATGTCTGTTACATATTTCTGAAAATTTAAATGCGTTTTTCATATAGATTGGGATTGGGGCTCCCGCAGACTATAAAAGAAATAAGTACAAGAAATAGGACTGTAGAAAGACGAAGTGGGCAGCGGTAGAGAGAAAGACCTGAAAAGAAGAAATTGGAAGTTATCATTATTTGGTTAGACATTTCTATTTAAAGAGGTGGAATAATTGGATTGATAAAGAAAGCAAGATGTGATTAGTATAGACTTACTATGATGGTATATATTTCTCCCTTTGCTATCTTCTTGTTGATGCCTTTTTATTGCTCTCGTCAACTGCCACTAGAATCGTGCCAACCTCTTGTTTCCCTTCATCGGTGAGCTTGTCGATTGCCCTTTGGAGCCATTCTTCAATGTAGCTTCTCATGGGGGGCATGTTGATCTCATCCCATATTTTTATGTTGAAAATCTCATTTTCTAATTCCCTTAGATCGATAGAAAGATTACATAAAGGTTGTTCAATTTCTTCATTTTGTGTCGAATATTCCACTATCCAGTTGTCCACGTCATCTTGACCATATTCAAGGATGTCGTAAAAATTTTCTAAAGACAACCCCTTTAAAATATCAACTTGTTCATCGAAGGCTTGCTTGGTTAAGGACAAGGACTTGAGGATTAAGTTGGGGTCTTGGACCTCGTTCGTATTTCCAGCTAAGACTATTTCGGTCAACTTTCTAAATAATTCTTCTTTCTCTGATATGTCTTGTTCACATGATTCAACAATGAGATGTAGGTTCTTAACTTTCTCTTTCCAGCATGCTTTTAATTGTTTGATCCGGTTTGGGGAGGGGAGATCTTTTTGTCTTCTTCTCAGATCTGACATGTTGGTGACATGGTTTCCAAAAGGGATGACCGTCTCTAGATAGAAACGTTCTTCATTTTTAAATCCGCCTGCAAATGTTCGTGCAAATAATGTGCCCTCGTTCCAAGGGAAGCTATATTTTTTTATGTTTCCTAGGATTGAGTAATTAGCTCCATTCTTTTCTTGATATTCTTCTCCACATAGCCTCTACACGATGTGAGGAGGCTGGAGAATCCCTTTAACTTGGCTGCAGGGGTGGAAAGAACAGTTATTACTAAAGAATTGAAAAGCAATGGGATAGGAATCAAAGCTTCCTCCAATCGTTTGATTCAGTCCTTCAGTCTGGTATTCTCTGCTTCAATGCCTCCAATGGAATCATCAAGAATATCTCCAGTTGCTCGGTGAAGTTGGTAGATTTGGGACGAATGCATGTTCCTTAGGTTAATCTCTGAATGAGATTTCCCTTTCTTATTTCTTACATCTCTCTTTTCAATAATTAAATTTTTAGATTGGCTGTAAAAAACAACGCTCTGGAATACGAAGGATTCATCTTCGTCAAAAATCTCGGTCTCAACTATTTCCATTATGGGACTATGGTGGATCACGTCATCGGGCTGATCAACATTGCAGAATACATTATCTAGATCAGTCTCAAGTTCCATGTCCCCCCTTTCAGTTTCAGGCTCTTCTGCTTGCCCTACAACATTTTTTCTCTTCTTCCTCACGAGAAGCTTGTGAGAACTATCAATTTTACCGCAAGGAGGTTTCTTATCTCCTCCTTTGTTTGAAGAATTCTGGGTTTCTTTCTTACTGGGGTAGGTCGTTGGAGCGATGCTCTATCTTGTCATAGTCTTGGGAGTGCTAGCCGGGGATTGGACACTCTTCTCACCGGGGCCATTTCCTTGTTGTTTGTACAATTCTATGGTTCTTTGCAATGTCTCTATGTTGCCATCGTTAGAAGCAGGAGTGTTGTCGTCATTGTCTCTGTCTTCGTTCAGGCGTGTATGGATAAAAGAGTTGATGAAGCCAACTGCTAGTAAATGTTCTAGAAAAATCCCATTAGGGTTGAACCCTCTTAGCCTTTCAGCATATCTTAGGTTCAAGTTGTTGAAATGGATTGCGAATTCGTCAATATTTTTGAGGTTCTTGAACACAAAGTCCCCGAATTTCCAAGGAAGAGGAATGAACTTCTTTTTTCTCTTCTCATGGAAAAAATGCAACCAATAGTTCTATTGCCTTGCTATTTTTGTAACAAACATCTCGTCCGTAATGTAACATGGAAGGAAAGTAGGATTTTCCTTGGAGCCAAAAATCATTATTACACTGTAATTTTTCATTTGTTCAAGTGTCCCCTTCCTGTCCAAAAACTTGGTTGTCTGGTCAAACATCTAGGGAGCATCCTTTCCTAACAATAAATCTTTGAAAAATGAGACAAATTCATTAAAAACCTCATAAAAACAATGGGAGGCCTTGTTCCTCCACAAGGCCTGGTACTAGAAGGTTACTAGGTCGAATTCACAGCTTACCTTCTTGGACAAAGACAATTTTGGAAATAGATAGCAATGCGCTATCGCGGAAAGCAAGTAGGATGACATATAAAATTTCTTCTCTTCTTTGAAACGTGACAATTGGGAACATATTTCAATGGAAATTATCTTCCCCCAATAAAAAATGGCTTGTTCCTTGACTGTGAAATACAAAATATAAAGAACCATGTGGGAAATGCTTGTTGTGGATTCCTGTCCTGTTATTCTTGTAAATAGCTAGGCAATTTCCTGGAATACATTTCTAAAATAACTAACCTGCAACTTTGTGATATCTTTAGGAACTTTTGTCGGGTCTTCTAGGAACTCGGGTAAGAGGTCCAACTCGTTATCATGATTTTTTAGAAATTTCTTGCCGTCTTCTCCTCTAAAGGTCAATGTTGGCTCTGACAATCTTAACATCTTGCGGAATACCTGAGGTGACAAGCAAGAGACCACCTCCTTACAGTCAAAAAATTTAGGGGCGCAGCCTGCACGAGCAATACCAGAGGTCCAAATTACTTTGTTTTGGGTGGAAGGGGATGAATAGTAAGAGTATGTCCTGGACCACTGGAATTTATGGTCCTCATGCCCGAATATGTTCACTGTATCTCCATAGAACTGTTGTCGAGTCACTAGCATAAGTTTACGAGAATTTCTGTTTGCTCCAAACGATGTTTGAAATGAACAGTTGGAAGGGATAATATAACCCTCCACAAATCTTGGTCCAATGTTCATGAATAAGAGATCTCCTTGAGCCTTTCGCTCATTAATGACAATCTCTACGGTTGTTGCATGATGAGATGTTAGCATTACAGACTAGTAATTGCATACTTAGAAGTGCGAAGGTGGAGTGTATGATGAAGAGCAATTAAAGATTGGAGATTTCGTGAACCCGCCAACCCGACGATTCGCGAAAGACATTCCATGTTGTTTGAAATGAACAATTGGAAGGGATAATATAACCCTCCACAAATCTTGGTTTAATGTAGATTAATGGGAGATCTCCTCAAGATTTTCTCTCATTAATGACAATCTTTACGGTTCCTGCATGACAAGTTGTTAGCATTAAAGCTTACTAATTGCATATTTAGAAAGAAGTAGGAAGGTGGTGGGGACGGGGAAGAGCAATTAAGGAATGGATAATTATCCAAAGCGGTCGACTGAGCTTCAAAATAGGGTTACAAGGTATAACTAGGATAGGTGAGGGCTCGACGGTCAAATTGTATGTCTCGAAAGTTTTGAGTGCAAAACGCATAACACGAAAGAGGGCATGATGGGGTAGTCCAGCGACCAATTTGTATATCGTGGAACTACGGGTACTGTTTGTAGGTCACAGAACATTGGAAGCACAATCTTGAGACCACCTATCTGGGAACCCAGAATTGAAAAAGTGGCTAATTATGGAATAGGGAAATGGTAGGTTGGACTTGTTTTCGCTAATATATTGAAATTTGAAATAGATATCCCATTACATGGCAAGATCTTTTCTGCATGTTTATGGACAAGTTGTGTAGAGATAGTCAATGTGACTATCTCCTCGAGCCTTTTTCTTATTAATGACGATCTTTACGGTTGTTGCATGATGAACTATTAGCATTAAGCCTTATTTGTTTCATACTTGGAAAGAAGTGCGAAGGTGGCGGGCATAGGAAATAGTGACTAGGAATTGGAGATTTCATAAACTTGCCAACCCGAGGATCCGCGAAAGAGATTCCAAGAAATGGCCAAGTATGGAAAGCGGTCGGATGGGCTTCAAACTAGGGTGACAAGGGTTCCCCAAGAGACGTGACACCCCAATGGTCAAATTGTATGTCTCATAATTTTTGAGTGAAAAATGTGTAACATAGAAGAGGGGATGACGTGGGAGTCTGACAATCAATTTGTATATCGTGAAAGTTTGGGAGATCTCCTCGAGCCTTTCGCTCATTAATGGAAATATTTACGATTCTTGCATGATGAGCTATTAGCATTAAAGCTTACTAATTGGATATTTAGAAAGAAGTACGAAGGTGGTGGGAATGGGGAAGAGAAATTAAGGAATGGCTAATTATCGAAAACGGTTGACCGGGCTTCAAAATAGGGTTACAAGGTATAACCAATAGAGGTGAGGGCCCGAAAGTCAAATTGTGTGTCTCAGATGTTTTGAGTGAAAAACACATAACATGGAAGAGGGTATGATGGGGCAGTCCAATGGTCAATTTGTATATCGTGGAACTCTGGGTACTGTTTGCATGTCGCGGAACATTGGAAGCACAATCTTGAGTCCTCTTGTCTAGGAACCCACAATCGAAAAAGTGGCCAAGTATGGAATAGGGAAACGATAGGTCATACTCGTTTTCGCTAATATATTGAAATTTGTAATAGATATCCCATTACCTGGCAAGATATTTTCTGCATGTTTATGGACAAGTTGTGTAGGGATAGTCAGTGTGACTGTCTCCTCGAGCCTTTTGCTTATTAATGACGATCTTTATGTTTGTTGCATGATGAAATATTAGCATTAAAACTTAGTTGTTGCATACTTGGAAAGAAGTGTGAAGGTGGCAGGCACATGAAACATTGACTAGGAATTGGAGATTTCATGAACCCGCCAACTCGAGGATCCACGAAAGAGATTCCAAGAAATGGCCAAGTATGGAAAGCGGTTGGACGAGCTTCAAAATAGGGTGACAAGGGTTCCCCAAGAGGTGAGGCCCTGACGGTCAATTTGCATGGCTCAGAACTTTTGAGTGAAAAATGTGTATCACGGAAGAGGGGATGATGTGGGATTCCGACAATCAATTTGTATATTGCAGATGTGGGTGCTGTTTGTAGGTCACAGAACAATGGAAGTGAAATCTAGAGCCCGCCTACCCGGGAATCTGTGATTGAAAAAGTGGCTACATATGGAATGGGGAAGCGGTCGATCAGAGCGGTGATATAAAAGCATGAGTAGAAATGTGAACTCGTGAGTCCACCAACCTGCTCAGTTAGACATTTTCCGAAAAATGACTAAGTAACCAGAAAGAGAAAGTAGAGGGGAAAAAGAAAGGGGAATTCGGTTAAGTATAGAAGAGGTAAAAGAAGGGGATAAAAGAGAGTGGGAAAATAGAAAAGTGGAGGGAAATTTTTGTAAGCGGGAATTGGTCTCAAACAAGCCCCATTGTTGCAAAATCATAATTTTCTAGTCCAATATTTTATCCACATACTCGTTTTATATTGTGCTTGTATCATTAAAAAGGGTGTGAGAAAATGCAAATATAAACTATAACTTGTTGGCTATAACTATGTATAGTTGATTTACAGGCACTATTGATGTTTGGCTTTTGTAGATAACAATGGGTTAGGATAAGTTTGCATTCTTACTATGATAAGGCCTTAAAAAAAGTAGAATAAGTAACAAGTTTTTCCAAATCAATTGTCACACACATTTTTTTTTATCTGATCCCATATTATTCATCTTTGTTGATTCGATAATAGGGATATCGATTTCGTAGATTGTGCTATTGGTCATTTCATGCGACTGGGGTGTGTCATCCAATGCTTTGTTGAATATTTGTTTTTATTGCAACCTATGGGAGTATTGTGTTTTTCGATACATTGTTCAATGCCTTGGAATATTATTTTAAGTATTAAACTTCCTGCATGATGAGTTGTTAGCATTATAGATTAATAATTGCATATCTAGAAATAAACTTATTGTACTATCAACTTGATCGTAAGTATAACAACGACAAACTTGAATTTTAATATTGTGGTTGATTTCATAGCCCCATTTGACTTCAACTAGCACATATTACTTTTTTTTCAGAATATTTGTGAAGAAGAAATTTGGTAATTTCATTAATAAAGTAAAAGTGCTAAAATAGAGGCCAGAGTAAGGACAACCAATAAAACGAAACTTCTTGGGCGGGGCCCCAACTCTGACATCGTGAATTAGTGTTGTTAAGTTCTATCTACATTACAAATGGAATTGAATGTTGATTTTAAACTGTGTGAAATTCATTTATGTTTCAATAGAAGCCTCATGTGATCGAAAAAATGCATTGTCATATAACTCTTCAATGGTCCATATTTGATAAAATTACCTGAGCCAATACAATATTTAAAAATTATGAGACTATCGAACCATGCAAACGAGAAGAGGTGTTAAATCCAACAAAGAAGCAACAACCAAGATTCCAAGGCAAATTTTTAATAGTAAATCTATAAAAAAAAATAATGGGAACTATATATTTATCCATAGACATTCGACTGAGTTCTTTGAATCGAAGCATTGAACGTATTTTCCATAAATACAGGTAGAGGAGTTACAGGGAAAAAAACATGTATACAATTATGTGTTGTTCATATATTGCGACAACATGCAGGAGGCATCAACAAACTCTTGAACATGCATACAAAACTGATTATCATGCTTTTTTAGGAACTCTTTGCAATCTTCTTCTTTGAAGGTCAATGTTGGTTGCAACAATCTCAAAATCTTGTGGAAAATCTGAGGTGACAAAGAAACAACAGTGGTTCAACAGTGGAATAATTCTTTGGCTTGAAATAGTTCTCTCGGCGCACCAAGAGACCACCTCCTTACAGTCAAAGACTTCAGGGACACATCCTGCACAAACAATTCCAGAGGTCCAAATTACTTCATTTTGGGTGGAAGGGGACCAAGAGACCACATCCTTACAGACAAAGAATTAAAGGACACAGGCTGCACAAGCAATTCCATAGGTCCAAATTACTTCATTCTGGGCGGAAGGGGATGAGTAGAAGGAATATGCCTTGCTCCACTGGGAGTTCTAGTCCTCAACCCCTAGGATGTTAATTATATCTCTAGAGAACAGGAGAGTGGTCCCCCAATTGAATAATTCTTTGTCTTGAAAGATATCTCTCGGCGCACCAAGAGACCATCTCCTTACAGTCAAAGATTTTAGGGACACAGGCTGCAGCAAGGAAAAATCCAAACCCAATCCAAAACCCTAAA
>JASDQU010373525.1:90643-104640 GCA_032191745.1 Picea mariana
TAAGCACATTGGAACTTATTTAGTGGATAGACACGGCCATACACTAGGGGTAACCAAGTATATTTCACATCAATCTTTGGTCCATGATTTTCCTCATTTAATGTCGAAGGTGACAAGGCTTTCAATTATACACGAGGAATTGGTATGGAAACACATGAAGAACAAACAAGTGTTGCATAGCAGTGTAGTCCCTACCGGGTTGGAATGGGAATAAATGAACTGCTATGGTGGGACCGAGGGAGAATGAAAAACACGAAGCAACAGACAGAAAGTGAAACTAAAGTGGACACATGGCAAGAAACATGAAGTATAGGTGGTATCCATGCAGAAAATGACTCATGGCACTGTGCGATATGCGAGCCATAAGATGTCAGGCTACTACATGACCCTGGAAGAATGTCACTTCGGGAGTAAGGCCGAAGCCCCGAAGAGTCGGAGTCTCGAATTCCTGAATTAGTTAATCATAATATTATACTAATATGGGGTTAACAAGTAATTAGTGAGAAAGTGACTTCGTGAGAAATTAGACAACCACGAAAGAGCACAGATATCCCCATCATGTGTGAGTTGATATATTGTTCCTATCTTGTATGTTTTATGTGTTCAATGTATTTATGAAATTCATTCATAATGATCTTTGTATACTTCAAACTGGATTTCATCCCAACATCTAGAGTTAAGTACAATTTCCATAGTCACTTCTTTAATTTTTCCCATGGACAAAGTAAGCACCATGCATTTCATTCTATTAAACAGATCATTTGGTTTGCCTGTCTCTATATGTGTTAGAATAAATAAAGTTATATGTAGTGGACAAGAAACAAATATATATATTTTTTGAAAATGTGTCCAGTGTCGAAGATTCTTTGGTCTTCTTGTGTGACCTCTGTGTTTGCTGGTTTTTCCTATACATTTGCAGAGGTTGATTTGCAATTTCTCTCCAGGAAGAGGGCATATTTGTATAGAACTAACTTGGTATCTCAGTATAGTACCAACTGGTATATTTTCAACATGTCTATCCAGTTGATTGTTTTTATTTGGAAAAGATAACAAACTTCGAAGGTTTCTATTTATGCAGATATTCTTGCAGATGTATTTACAACTTTGTTAACCCTTGAATATGTTAGCACCGAAACGACAATCTAACAAGGATTTCAATCCTATTTCATTTTTTATAGATGTGATACTCCTCTTTAATTTTTTTCCTGGGGCATGTATATTTAAAATGTGGGACTTAGAGAATTTTCGTCGTAATCGCTTGAAGCAATACAAAACGACAGGAAATGTTTTTTTTTTGAAATAAAGGTTCCTGGAAAATAGGAATAGGAATCACACACATCAAACATTCAAATTAAATAAACACAATTTCCTAACATCCAACATAGTTGAAGATAAAAAATTTTGAGCACATAAAAATAAAAGAATATGATGGATATGCATAAAGAGAACTAATTTTGCATTCCGAAAACAAGGTTACAAGGCACTATCGAGATTGTTCCCGAAGTAGTTTTGTTTGAAATTTATCAAAAAATAATAATGTCTGTTACATATTTCTGAAAATTTAAATGCATTTTTCATATAGATTGGGATTGGGGCTCCCACAGACTATAAAAGAAATAAGTATAAGAAATAGGACTATAGAAAGAAGAAGTGGGCGACGGTAGAGAGAGACCTGAAAAGAAGAAATTGGAAGTTATAATTCTTTGGTTAGCCGTTTTTATTTAAAGAGGTGGAATAATTGGATTGATAAAGAAAGCAAGATGTGATTAGTATAGACTTACTATGATGGTATATATTTCTCACTTTGCTATTTTCTTGTTGATGCCTTTTTATTGCTCTCATCAACTGCCACTAGAATCGTGCCAACCTCTTGTTTCCCTTCATCGGTGAGCTTGTCAATTTCCCTTTGGAGCCATTCTTCAATGTAGCTTCTCATGGGGGGCACATTGATCTCATCCCATATTTTATGTTGAAAAGCTCATTTTCTAATTCCCTTAGATCAATAGAAATATTACATAAAGGCTGTTCAATTTCTTCATTTTGTGTCGAATATTCCACTATCTAGTTGTCCACGTCATCTTGACCATATTCAAGGATGCCGTAAAATTTTTCTAAAGAAAACCCCTTTAAAATATCAACTTGTTCATCGAAGGCTTGCTTGGTTAAGGACAAGGACTTGAGGATTAAGCTGGGGTCTTGGACCTCGTTCGTATTTTTGGCTAAGACTATTTCGGTCAACTTTCTAAATAATTCTTCTTTCTCTGATATGGCTTGTTCACATGATTCAACAATGAGATGTAGGTTCTTAACTTTCTCTTTCCAACATGATTTTAATTGTTTGATCTGGTTTGGGGAGGGGAGATCTTCTTGTCTTCTTCTCAGATATGACATGTTGGTGACATGGTTGCCAAAAGGGATGATCGTCTCTAGATAGAAACATTCTTCATTTTTAAATCCGCTTGCAAATGTTCGTGCAAATAATGTTCCCTTGTTCCAAGGGAAGCTATATTTTTTTATGTTTCCTAGGATTGAGTAATTAGATCCATTCTTTTCTTGATATTCTTCTCCACATAGCCTCTACATGATGTGAGGAGGCTGGAGAATCCCTTTAACTTGGCTGCAGGGGTGGAAAGAACGATTATTACTAAAGGATTGAAAAGCAATGGGATAGTAATCAAAACTTCCTCCAATCCTTTGATTTAGTCCTTCATTTTGGTATTCTCTGCTTCAATGCCTCCAATGGAATCATCACGAACATCTCCAGTTGCTCAATGAAGTCGGTAGATTTGGGACGACTGCATTTTCCTTAGGTTAATTTCTGAATGAGATTTACCTTTCTTATTTCTTACATCTCTCTTTTCAATAATTAAATTTTTAGATTGGCTGTAAAAAACAATGCTCTGAAATACGAAGGATTCATCTTCGTAAAAAATATCGGTCTCAACTATTTCCATTATGGGACTATGGTGGATCACGTCATCGGGTTGATCAACATTGCAGAATACATTATCTAGATCAGTCTCAATTTCCATGTCCTCCCTTTCAGTTTCAGGCTCTTCTGCTTGCCCTACAACGTTTTTTCTCTTCTTGCTCATGGGAAGCTTGTGAGAACTATCAATTTTACCGCAAGGAGGTTTCTTATCTCCTCCTCTGTTTGAAGAATTCTGGGTTTCTTTCTTACTGGGGTAGGCAGTTGGAGCGATGCTCTAGCATGTCATACTCTTGGGAGTGCTAGTCAGGGATTGGACACTCTTCTCACATGGGCCTTTTCCTTGTTGTTTGTACAATTCAATGGTGCTTTGTAATGTCTCTATGTCACCATCGTGAGGAGCAGGAGTGTTTTCATCATTGTCTCTGCTTTCATTCAAGCGTGTATGGATAAAAGAGTTGATGAAGCCAACTGCTAGTAAATATTCTAGAAAAATCCCATTAGGGTCGAACCCTCTTAGCCTTTCAGCATATCTTAGGTTCAAGTTGTTGAAATGGACTGCAAATTCATCAAACTTGTTGATGTTCCTGAACATGAAGTCCCCAAATTTCCAAGGCAGAGGAATGAACTTCTTTTTTCTCTTCTCATGGAAAAATGCAACCAATAGTTCTATTGCCTTGCTATTTTTGTAACAAACATCTCGTCTGTAATGTGACATGGAAGGAAAGAAGGATTTTTCTTGGAGCCAAAAATCATTATTACATTGTAATTTTTCATTTGTTCAAGTGTCCCCTTCCTGTCCAAAAACTTGGTTTCCTGGTCAAACATCCAGGGAGCATCCTTTCCTAACAATAAATCTTTGAAAACCAAGAAAAATTCATTAAAAACCTCATAAAAATAATAGGAGGCCTTGTTCCTCCACAAGGCCTAGTACCAGAAGGTTACTAGGTCGAATTCACAGTTTACCTTCTTGGACAGAGACAATTTTGGAAACTGATAGCAATGTGCTATTGCTAAAACCAAGTAGGATGACATATAAAATTTCTTCTCTTCTTTGAAACGTGACAATTGGGAACATATTTCAATGGAAATTATCTTCCCCCAATAAAAAATGGCTTGTTCCTTGACTGTGAAATACAAAATATAAAGAACCATGTGGGAAATGCTTGTTGTGGATTCCTGTCCCATTATTCTTGTAAATAGCTAGGCAATTTCCCATAATACATTTCTAAAATAACTAACCTGCAACTTTGTGATATCTTCAGGAACTTTTGTCGGGTCTTCCAGGAACTCGGGTAAGAGGTCCAACTCGTTATCATGATTTTTTAGAAATTTCTTGCAGTCTTCTCCTCTGAAGGTCAATGTTGGCTCCAACAATCTTAACATCTTGTGGAATACCTGAGGTGACAAGCAAGAGACCACCTCCTTATAGTCAAAAAATTTAGGGACGCAGCCTGCATGAGCAATACCAGAGGTCCAAATTACTTCGTTTTGGGCGGAAGGGGATGAATAGTAAGAGTATGTCCTGGAACACTGGAAGTTATGGTCCTCATGCCCGAATATGTTCACTGTATCTCCATAGAAATGTTGTCGAACTGCTACCATAAGTTTACGAGAGTTTTTGTCTTCTCCAAACGATGTTTGAAATGAACAGTTGGAAGGGATAATATAACCTTCCACAAATCTTGGTCCAATGTGTGTGAGTAAGAGATATCCTTGAGCCTTTCACTCATTAATGACAATCTCTACAGTTGTTGCATGATGAGATGTTAGCATTGCAGACTAGTAATTGCATACTTAGAAGTGCGAAGGTGGAGGGTATGACGAAGAGCAATTAATGATTGGAGATTTCATAAACCCGCCAACTCGACGATTCATGAAAGAAATTCCATGTTGTTTGAAATGAACAATCGGAAGGGATAATATAACCCTCCACAAATCTTGGTTTAATGCATATTAATGGGAGATCTCCTTGAGATTTTCTCTCATTAATGACAATATTTACGGTTCCTGCATGACAAGCTGTTAGCATTAAAGCTTACTAATTGCATATTTAGAAAGAAGTAGGAAGGTGGTGGGGACAAGGAAGAGCAATCAAGGAATGGATAATTATCCAAAGCGGTCGACCGAGCTTCAAAATAGGGTTACAAGGTATAACCAGGAGAGGTGAGGGCCCGATGGTCAAATTGTATGTCTCGAAAGTTTTGAGTGCAAAATGCATAACACTTAAGAGGGCATGATGGGGCAGTCCAACGACCAATTTGTATATCGTGGAACTCCAGGTACTATTTGCAGGTCACAAAACATTGAAAGCACAATCTTGAGACCACCTATCTGGGAACCCAGAATTGAAAAAGTGGATAATTATGGAATAGGGAAATGGTAGGTTGGACTCGTTTTTGCTAATATATTGAAATTTGAAATAGATATCCCATTACATGGCAATATCTTTTCTGCATGTTTATGGATAAGTTGTGTATCGATAGTCAATGTGACTATCTCCTCGAGCCTTTTTCTTATTAATGACAATCTTTACGGTTGTTGCATGATGAACTGTTAGCATTAAGCCTTAGTTGTTTCATACTTGGAAAGAAGTGCGAAGGTGGCGGGCACAGGAAATAGTGACTAGGAATTGGAGATTTCATGAACCTGCCAACCCAAGGATCCGCGAAAGAGATTCCAAGAAATGGCCAAGTATGGAAAGCAATCGGACGGGCTTCAAAATAGGGTGACAAGGGTTCCCTAGGAGACGTGACACCCCAATGGTCAAATTGTATGTCTCAGAACTTTTGAGTGTAAAATGTGTAACACAGAAGAGGGGATTATGTGGGAGCCTGATAATCAATTTGTATATCATGAAAGTTTGGGAGATCTCCTCGAGCCTTTCACTCATTAATGGAAATATTTACGGTTCTTGAATGACGAGCTATTAGCATTAAATCTTACTAATTGGATATTTAGAAAGAAGTACGAAGGTGGTGGGGATGGGGAAGAGAAATTAAGGAATGGATAATTATCGAAAGCGGTTGACCGGGCTTAAAAATAGGGTTACAAGGTATAACCAATAGAGGTGAGGGCCCAAAAGTCAAATTGTGTGTCTCAGATGTTTTGAGTGAAAAACACATAACACAGAAGAGGGCATGATGGGGTAGTCCAATGGTCAATTTGTATATCGTGGAACTCTGGGTACTATTTGCAGGTCGCAGAACATTGGAAGCACAATCTTGAGCCCTCTTGTCTGGGAACCCACAATCGAAAAAGTGGCCAAGTATGGAATAGGGAAACTGTAGTTCATACTCATTTTCACTAATATATTGAAATTTGTAATAGATATCCCATTACCTGGCAAGATATTTTCTGCATGTTTATGGACAAGTTGTGTAGGGATAGTCAGTGTGATTGTCTCCTCGAGCCTTTTCTTATTAATGACGATCTTTACATTTGTTGCATGATGAACTATTAGCATTAAAACTTAGTTGTTGCATACTTGGAAATAAGTGTGAAGGTGACGGGCACAAGAAACATTGACTAGGAATTGGAGATTTCGTGAACCCGCCAACTCGAGGATCCGTGAAAGAGATTCCAAGAAATGGCCAAGTATGGAAAGTGGTTGGACGAGCTTCAAAATAGGGTGACAAGGGTTCCCCAGGAGGTGAGGCCCCAACGGTCAAATTGCATGGCTCAGAACTTTTGAGTGAAAAATGTGTATCACAGAAGAGGGGATGATGTGGGATTCCGACAATCAATTTGTATATTGCGGATGTGGGTGTTGTTTGTAGGTCACAAAACAATGGAAGTGCAATCTAGAGCCCGCTTTCCCGGGAATCCGTGATAAAAAAAGTGGCTACATATGGAATCGGGAAGCGGTCGATCGGAGCGGTGATATAAAAGCAAGAGTAGAAATGTGAACCCATGAGTCTTCCAACCCGCTCAGTTATACATTTTCCAAAAAATGACTAAGTAACCAGAAAGAGAAAGTAGAGGGGAAAAAGAAAGGGGAATTCGGTTAAGTTGAGAAGAGGGAAAAGAAGGGGATAAAAGAG
This sequence comes from Picea mariana, assembly GCA_032191745.1. Classification (NCBI taxonomy): domain Eukaryota; kingdom Viridiplantae; phylum Streptophyta; class Pinopsida; order Pinales; family Pinaceae; genus Picea; species Picea mariana. The sequence continues at coordinate 97,616 of JASDQU010373525.1, forward strand.
AGTGGGAAAATAGAAAAGTGGACGGAAATTTTTGTAAGCGGGAATTGGTCTCAAACAAGCCCCATTGTTGCAAAATCATAATTTTCTAGTCCAATATTTTATCCACATACTCGTTTTATATTGTGCTTGTATCATTAAAAAGGGTGTGAGAAAATGAAAATATAAACTATAACTTGATTTTTGGCTATAGCTATGTATAGTTGATTTACAGGCACTATTGATGTTTGGCTTTTGTAGATAACAATGGGTTAGGATAAGTTTTCATTCTTACTGTGATAAGGCCTTAAAAAAAGTAGAATAAGTAACAAGTTTTTCCAAATCAATTCTCACACTCAATTTTTTTTATCTGATCCCATATTATTCATCTTTGTTGATTCGATAATAGGGAGATCGATTTCGTAGATTGTGCTATTGGTCATTTCAGGCTACTGGGGTGTGTCAGCCAATGCTTTGTTGAATATTTGTTTTTATTGCAACCTGTGGGAGTATTGTGTTTTTTGATACATTGTTCAATGCCTTGGAATATTATTTTAAGTATTAAACTTCCTGCATGATGAGTTGTTAGCATTAGAGCTTAATAATTGCATATCTAGAAATAAACTTATTGTACTGTCAACTTGATCGTAAGTATAACAATGATGAACTTGAATTTTAATATTGTGGTTGATTTCATAGCCCCATTTGACTTCAACTAGCACATATTACTTTTTTTTTTTTTTAGAATATTTGTGAAGAAGAAATTTAGTAATTTCATTAATAAAGTAAAAGTGCTAAAATAGAGGCCAGAGTAAGGACAACCAATAAAACAAAACTTCTTGGGTGGGGCCCCAACTCCGACATCGTGAATTAGTGTTGTTATGTTCTATTTACATTACGAATGGAATTGAATGTTGATTTTAAACTGTGTGAAATTCATTTATGTTTCAATAGAAGCCTCATGTGATCGAAAAAATGCATTGTCATATAACTGTTCAATGGTCCATATTTGATAAAATTACCTGAGCCAATACAATATTTAAAAATTACGAGACTATTGAACCATGCAAACGAGAAGAGGTGTTAAATCTAACAAAGAAGCAACAACCAAGATTCCAAGGAATTTTTTTTAATAGTAAATCTATAAAAAAAAACAATGGGCACTATATATTTATCCATAGACATTCGATTGAGTTCTTTGCATCGAAGCATTGAACATATTTTCCATAAATACAGGTAGAGGAGTTACAGGAAAAAAAAACATGTTTACAATTATGTGTCGTTCATATATTGCGACAACATGCAGGAGGCATCAACAAGCTCTTGAACATGCATACAAAACTGATTATCATTCTTTTTTAGGAACTCCTTGTAGTCTTCTCCTCTGAAGGTCAATGTTGGTTGCAACAATCTCAAAATCTTGTGGAAAACCTGAGGTGAAAAAGAAACAAGAGTGGTTCAACAATGGAATAATTCTTTGGCTTGAAATAGTTCTCTTGGCGCACCAAGAGATCACCTCCTTACAATCAAAGACTTTAGGGACACAACCTGCACAAGCAATTCTAGAGGTCCAAATTACTTCATTTTGGGTGGAAGGGGACCAAGAGACCACATCCTTACAGACAAAGAATTCAGGGACACAAGCTGCACAAGCAATTCCATAGGTCCAAATTACTTCATTCTGGGCGGAAGGGGATGAGTAGAAGGAATATGCCTTGCTCCACTAGGAGTTCTGGTCCTCAACCCCTAGGATGTTAATTGTATCTCTAGAGAATAGGAGAGTGGTCCCCCAATTGAATAATTATTTGTCTTGAAAGATATCTCTCAGCGCACCAAGAGACCATCTCCTTACAGTCAAATATTTCAGGGACACAGGCTACAGCAGGGACAAATCCAAACCCCAAAACCCTAAAAATGGAAGGAAAGGATACGTCTCTGAGGGCGAGGACTGCCATCCGAGTTGAGAGACTCAAAATCTTGAGTTGCAAAGTGACTATTGCGTTCATTGTTGATTTATTTTCTAAAACTGATTCCTTTGGTCTTGTTAGGTCTGTCATCGCATAGATGGGAAGTGCCCCCCATTATGGTGGATTTCAATTTGGGTGCAGGACTGGGAACAACGTCTGTATTTCCATCATCCATCGTTGTATCATCGTCCATCATATCATCTTCTTCCGTCTTGAAATTGACCACATCAACCTTTGCGTCCGCCATCAACGCAAGGGGGGGTGGGTTGTCTGAGCAAGGGGGCTTGCCTTGGAATTATTTGTCTTGAAATACATCTCTCGGCATAACAAGGGACCATCTCCTTACTTCCTTATGGGTGGAAGGAGATGAGTAGTAAGAATATTCCCTAGACCATTGGAAGTTTTGGTCATCATGCCCAAAGGTGTTTACTGTATCTGGACATAACTGTTGTCGAGTTGTTGCCATAAGTTGACAAGAACGTCCATTTTCTCTAGATGATGTTTGAAATCAACACTTGGAAGCGATAATATAACCCTCCACAAATTTTGGTTTAATGCGTATCAATGGGATATCTCCTCGAGGCTTTCACTGATTAATGACAATTTCCACGGTTCCTGCATAATGAGTTGTTACCATTAAAGCTTACTAATTGCATACTTAGAAAAAAGTGTGAAGGTGGTGGGGACGACGAAGAGCGATTAAGGATTGGAGATTTCGCGAAGCCGCCAACAGGACAATGTACAAAAGAGATTCCATGATGCTTGAAATGAACACTCAGAAGGGATAATATATCTCTCCAAAAATCTTGGTTTAATTTGTATTAATGGCAGATCTCTTCCATCCTTTAGGACATTAATGAAAATCTTAACGGTTCATGCATGATGAGCTATTAACATTAAAGATTAATAATTGCATATCTAGAAAGAAGTTCCAAGATGGCGGGGAAGGCAAAGAGTGATTAAGCATTGAACATTTCGTGAACCTACCAAACCCGATTCCAAGAAATGGCCAAGTATGGAAAGCAGTCGGTTGGGCTTCAAAATAGGGTCACAAGTTATACTTAGGAGAAGTGAGGGCCCGATGGTCAAATTGTATGTCTCTGAAATTTTGACTGCAAAATGTGTAACAAGCAAGAGGACATGGTGACGGACTTCAATGATCAATTTGTATATTGCGGAACTCCGGGTGTTGTTTGTAGGTCATAGAACAATGGAAGCACAATGTTGAGTAGGGATGCACGGGAATCAACGATGGAAAAAGTGGCCAAGTATGGAATGGGAAAGCGGTCGGACAGATTTGTGATATAAAAGCATGAGACATATTAAAAAAAATGACTAAGTAACCAGAAAGGGAAAGTAGAGGAGAAAAATAAAGGGGAATTTGGTTGTTAATTTGTATATCGGGGAAGTCTTGGTGCTTCTTGCAGGGGGCGTAACAATGGAAGAACAATGTTGAGCCTGCTTGGCTGGGAACCCTCGATCGAAAAAGTAGTTGAGTATGGAATGAGGAAGCATTTGGTCAGACTCGTGATATAAAAGCATCAGTGGAAATCTGAACGCATGTCAGATATAGGCTCAAAGGGGATGGAGTATGAAATAGGGTGTCAAATTGTAAGTCTCGAAAATTTTGAGTGGAAAAATGTGTAACACAGAACAATGCATGATGGGAGTGTCCGACGACCAATCTGTATATCACGAAACTCCAGAAGTTGTTGTAGGTCACGAAACAATAGAAGTGCAATATTGAGCATGCCAGCCCGGGATTCCGGCTATCAATTTGTATATTGTGGAACTCTGGGTGCTGTTTGCAGGACACATAAAAAATAGAAGCACAATTTTGATCCCGCCAACCCGAGAACTCGTGATCGAAAAAGTCGCTAAGTATGGAATGACGAAGCGGTCGATCGGACTCATGATATAGAAGAATGAGTAGAAATGTGAACCCGTGAGTCCGCCAACCCCCGCACCTAGACATTTTCGGAAAAAAAAACAACTAAGTAAAGTAACCAGAAAGGGAAAGTAGAGAGGAAAAACAAAGGGGAATTCGATTAAGTATAAAAGACAAAAAAAAGGGGGATAATAGAGAGTGGGAAAGTAGAAAAGGGGAAGGAAATTTTCGGAAGCGTGAACTCTCAACAAAGGCCCATTGTTGCCAAATCATCGTTTTGTAGTCCAATATTTTATCCACCTACTCGTTTTGTGTGTTTGATTTACTATCACAATTGACATACCTTTTCGAAGATTGTACTTTAGCTTCCTCTGTTGTGGCATATACGATTTCATCCTCTTGTCCAACTAATTTGTTTCTTTAAATGTATCACTGCAGAAAAAATGGACATGAAGGTAAGTTTATATACAGAAAGACTTGTAAAAAAATAAATACATTTCTATTTATTTCATTGTAGCAGCACACAAAACATAGTTGACATGAAGATAAGTTATTATGTAGGAAGACATGGAATTGTGTTGCACCATACCTACTAAATTTGCAAATTCCTAAATCATGGAATTGTGCAACACAATAGAATAGGAATTGTGTTGCACCATACATCGTTTTTTTCATGTGAAAGACACGGGTTCGATTCTCGTACGGGATAGGTAGGTACTCATTCCAGGGAAAGATGAGAATATTATTGAGGGCAAGGTGCAAAGGCTAAATAATTCCTTATTCAATTGAGGCGTTAGATTTCCACTTCGTCACATATGGCAAAGGACCGAGATTTGTAATGCTAGAAAAATTGACAACTAGAGTTGTGCACACAACATTGGGATGCACATGGTGCAGAGCTTGGGGAAACAATCAGAGGAAAATTTAAGAGCAAGAAGGTATGCAGGATAATAATGATGAATAAATACTTAAATATTATTACCTAATGTAGGACCTAAACCCTGGAAAGTGAAAAAAATAAAAAATAGCTCCAACTGTCGGCACAGGACCCCAACCTTGCAAAGTTGAAGAAAACAAAAGCAAGCAACAATAAAAAAACCAATGAGGAAAGAATGAATACGAATGAAACTATGGTGTCAAAACTTGTAAATGGTGAACGCCATAATCATGGGTCCAATTGAGAGTGCAAGATCTCAACCCTCCAAAATGCAATAACAGGTCCTAGAACTACCTAGGATTTGCATTCCAGGTCCTCGAACTTGTTTTCTTTATAACTTATTGAAAAATGTCACCGACAAAGATGGACAATGCCTAGAAATGGTGTGCAATTTTTTTGCAGCTTAGTTACTGTTGCACCATACCTATCCCTTCTACACCTACCTGCAATTTTCTTCTATAAGAACATCTTGTAAAGGCAACAAGCTTCACATCGTATTTTTCATGTGAAAGACACAGGTTTGATTCTCGTACGGGATAGGTAGGTACTCGTTCCCGGGCAAGCTGGGAATATCATTGAGGGAAAGGTGCGAAGGCTAAAGAATTTCTTATTCAATTGAGGTGTTAGATTTCCACTTCGTCACATATGACAAAGGACAGGGATTTTTAATGCTAGAAAAAATGACAGCCGGAGTTGTGCAGACAACATTGGCATGCACATGGTGTAGATCCTAGGGAAAAAAATCGAAGGGAAATTTAAGAGCATGAAAGTCTGCAGGACAAGAATGATGAATAAATAGTTAAACATTCTTACCTTGTACAGGACCTAGACCCTGGAAACTGCAAAAAACATCTCCAATTGCCAGCGCAGGACCCCAACCTTGCAAAGTCAAAGCAAACAAAAGCAAGCAACAAGAAACAAACCAATGAGAAAGCACAAACATGTCCAACCGCAGGTGCAAGACCCCAACCCTACAAAAATTGAACCAAACAAAAAGAAGTAACAACCAACGAACCAATGAACAAGCAAAAACCAATGAACCAGTAAAGAATATATGTAAGTTCAATAATGACTAAATTGCATTCTAAGCATAGAAGAAAAATGAAACATATGATGACCATGCCAGTGGAAATACTTAAACATTCTTACTTGCAAACTGTAAACAATAAAAAATAAACAACAAATACAAATGAGACTATGGTATTAAAACTTACTCGTCAATGATGAACGTCAAAATTGTAGGTCCAATTGCGGGTGCAGGACCTCAACCCTACAAAGTGAGAAAACAACTTCAACTGTGGGTGCAGGACCCCAACCTTGCAAAGTTGAAGCAAACAAAAGAAAGCAACACAGACCAACATGTCCAACTGTAGGTGTAGGACCTCAACCTTGAAAAGTTGAACCAAACAACAACAAGCAGCAGTCGACGAGCCAACGAACCAACGAACAAGCAACAACCAGTGAACTAGTAAACAATATATGTATCTTCAATGATGCCTAAATTTCATTCCAAGCATAGAAGAAGTATGAAACATATGATGGCTATGCGAGTGGCAGTGAAGAACAATATAGTCCAAATTCACTACAACATTGTATGGAAAAATTCGAGGAAAAATGTATTGTGATAGACCTATTTAAGTAAACATTTAAGGTTGCCAGGCCTATTTAAGGGCCTCACGATATGTAAACATTTAATTTATCAGGCCTATTCAAGTACCTCAAAAAGAGTGTCAATGCTAAAAAATTTCGATATGTAAACATTTCAATAAAAATAAAAAAATAAAAAAAGAGCATCCATGCTCAAAAATTTGGATATATAAAGATTTAAAACATTGGGAATAACGAAGCTGACAATAAGACTTCAAATCTATTATCCAATGAGATGATGACATATAAGGTTTTTTTATTATATAAAAAATAATGTTTTTAGTTCTATAGTTCGAACAATAGAGATGCGAAAATTTATGGTCAAAAGACATATTAATATGAAGTCAATGAATTATTGATCACTATAGTCTCTCTATGCCTTCGGCAAGGACTAATAAAATGAAAAAAGATTCAACATGTTGAGATCTATCAAGAATGAATAAATAATGAATTCTATATCAACTTTTTTGTTGTATAATATAATCTTTATACAATGTTAGTGTACAATTAAGCCAAGTTTCTCGAATATGTCCATCTACATTCTTTAGTTTTATTAATATACTTACTAACAAAGTTCCCATCACAAAAGTTCTTAAATTAAAATAAATCC
>JASDQU010373526.1:0-27987 GCA_032191745.1 Picea mariana
AGGAATCAACAACTAGTTGAGCACGTGGTCGTGTTATCCAACTGCTACCACTATAACCTCCAGGTGTGCCCACGAGGCCCCATACACGGCACACATTGTAAGTCGGGGGGAGTTGAACTCAAAACCTCATGGAACTTCATTTTCACGACACTTGCCAATTGAGCTGCCCCCCCGGGGGCACTATTACTACTAAATTTAAGACATAATCATATTTAATATTTTATTTTAAAAATATATATATATATATATATATATATATATATATATATAATTAGATGATTTTAGATATATTAATTTTTTATTTTTCTTAAACATTATTTATAATATTTATATATAATTTCTTTAAGGAATAATAATTCCTTTTTTCATGACCATAATTAAAGGTTCCTAATGGGAAAGGAAATTGAGATTTGGAGCTTGACTGATGTAGTTAATGCACAATGATGTACAATGAGCTCTTTGGCCAAATCATTTTTCCTACCATAACATTATCCTCATCTTCATTCATACCTTGATTTCCTCCATATCCAAATCCTTTGCAATGGTTGTCCTCTAAAGTGAGATTAGCAATCTCTTTCATCATTACGCTTTCTCCCTCTTCCATAGGACCTTTTTAATATTTGTCTTTGTGATGAAGCAATTGTGGGAAATATTGTTGTCATTGATTTCAAAGACAGGGGGAGACTAAAGATGTCCAAGATAAAGGTTGCAAGATGGAGATTGTTGGAAATATTGTTTTTAGATTTTTTATGCTCAATTTGGATACCCTATATTTGAAGGAATTTCTCCCCTATATACCTATCTCAAATGGGAGCATATGTTATATGGTTGGAAATTTTATTCCAAGACCTTTCGAATGGAATATGGAATTCCCTCTAACTCCTTAGGAATGAGGAAATGGGATTTTTTTCATCTGAGAACCCAACCAAACAATTTAAGTCAGCTCACCCAATCTTTATAGGTCGGTCATGAAAGTGAGGATAGAAATACTATAAATATAGGATAGATATGAAATTTGAAGAGCAGCCAAGCAAGACATCAAGTCTGAGGTGCGCAGAATAGATCTAAGGTGTGTTAGAGGAGCTGGGGTGTATTTTTGGGATCTAAAGGTGTGCAAGAGAAGTCTGAGGGGTTATCTTGGGATTTTATTTTTCTTAATATGTGCTTTGAAGGAATGAAGGTATGTAATGCTACAATGTGGACTATTTTGAGGTTGTGATGCTACAATGTGCATTTTTTTGAGGTTCCGATGCTATATTCTGGGATCATATCGTGGTAATGTTGTTATGAGGCTCACTAGGGAATGAAGGCTAAATGTGACTAGGGTTTGAACTAATGTTTAAAGTATGAATCATGCAGGTGAAGTTAGAAGTACTCAATGTATGAGGATATTCGATTCGTGTCTATACATGCCTTACTAAGTTGGTTCTCAACTTAGAGGATTGGTGTCTCTAGTAGGTTGGTGCCTACAAGTGCTACTAAGTTGGTTCCTGGGTGAAGGGATTGGTGTCTCTTGTAGGTTGGTCCTTGAAAATATCATAATAGTAGGTTGGTGCCTACAAGTGCTAGTAAGTTGGTGCTTAGGTGAGGGGATTAGTGTCTCCATCAAGTTGGTTCCTACAAATATTGTAACAGTAGGTTAGTGTCTACATGAATTTATAAAGATAGGTTTTATGGTTTTCTCTCGATTGGTTTTCCATGTTAAACTTTGTTCATTGAGATATGTGATTATTGTTTCTCATATAATGAATGGTTTATGAATGGTTTAATAAAGAAAAAAATATCTTATATTGATTCACCGCCCCCTCTTTGTATAAGCATGCGTTCAACAACAATCTCTAGTGGGCTCTTTAAATCAAAATCTTTCCCTTGAACCACCCATCTCCATTTGAACCTAACTTAAGTCTATCTTGTGTGATTTTCCTCAAGTGAATGAGGACGATGTTCAAATATGTTAATGCCCTATTTTTTCTAGCTTGTATTGTATATGATTTGGATGTCTATATTTGATCATCATGGAGACTTGTACAATATATGACTATGATCTGAAATGGATGATGATATAATTTGCTATATATTTTAGTACTTTCCCAATAGAATATTAAATCTATGGACATGTTCATACCATTTTAGGATAAATCCATAGTTTGATGATCTAGGATCCTCAATATTGTGAAGGCCACGTCGGGCACTAAATGGTCATTTTTTGGTCAAAATTTTGTGAACAAGGTTCTGAACCCTTTAATGTTTTTCTAGTCATTGAGATTTTGAGAAATGAATAGATCACATCAATCAAAGTCTGCATGAGGAAGTTTTTCCAGTTATAGGTTAACCTATAATTTGATCACCAATATTGATCACATGTATTGATAATAAAATTTTGGATTTCAAGAAAATTCTAATGTGGGATTTCAAAAATATTCTATAGAATCCATAAACCTAACCTTAGTTGTGATTTGAGCCATGAAAAAATCCTAGCACTAACTCTAGATAGTCATCAAGACATGTTAAATACTAAGCTGCTAGGAAAGGAAGGGGCTATGTTCCTACTGTATTTATTTGTTGTTATGTAGTTGTGAAGCACAAAGGAGTGGGATATTGTGAGTAGAATGGAGGAAGTAGAAAACCTATAGTAGCCACCAAGCTACAATGTTTATTGTAACTTCTTATAAATTCCACATTTCTTTGTACCTGCATTTTATATCTAAGGAAAAAAGAGAAAAACATAGTTCTTACCTTTCATATGGGATTTCCCATACTGGGTTTCTAGGGTACATCTCATCATCATTATGTGTATGTTTTCATGTTTATTTTTTTTATATTTTTTATTACATACTTAGTACTTTTAGTAATTTAAGCACTATGTCAATAATATTAAATTATAATAATAATTAAACATTGCAGAATAAGGATTTTTCATAAACTTGTCAGATCTATGTGATGATATATCTAGTTTCATATGCATGAAAATTTATAGATTGTATTGGTATCAAAGTAGTTTACCTTGAGTTTTGTGGGGTAGTGCGGGATCCAAAAAAATGGTTTAAGGAAAGATGTTCCAAATTTACTCTAACCATGGTGTTTGAGTACAATTGCAATCTAAGGAATGAATTAGAGGATTAATTCATAAAGTTGGAAGAAAATGTAGTTGATATCTCTCACAACATGGAAATGTTCATGGTAGCTCCACAAAACAAGTTTGAACTTTTCATGAAGTTTGGTAGCTATAACTCAAAATAAACATATACTGGGAAATTTGAAGACAATAAAGAACTAGAAATAAGCCAGAAAATGGGACACCAAGATCCAAAATGGATTCTTCGCAATCCTCATACAAGCTAGCAGTGAAAGTGCATATCAAATTGATCTGAAATCAGATCTAGAAACCTGACAGGGCTTCAAAAATGCTCAAAAATGAAAGTGCTCGAAATGTGATGAAACCTGCGCCATTGCATCCATCTTGTCTTCCTGATTCTGGCGATATATTTACTTTGTCAAATGGGCTCTGTATGGAGAAGATAACACGTTCTATCTGAAAAGTCAAATAGGCAAAAAATGTTGACTGGGCAGTCTGTACAGGCTGACGTGGCAGAGACCGTACAAGTGACGTGGAAGAATCCATACGATGATGTGGAAAAATTTATATGGAAGTTTGATTGGATGGTAGTTGGTTGAATCAGTTGACGACACGTGGCAATTTCTTGGCAAATGTTATGGTGCCATGTGGCCCAGTCATGGGCTACCACGTGGCACCCTTTTATTGGCTAATGGCTTGTTATTTAAAATTTTATGTGGAGTCCGTGGGGTTCGACCCCCAGACCTCCCCACCACGCAACGCCTTAACAAAGTCCCCTGACCGCTATACCACGCATTAGTTCTTGTAATGAATATGGCAAAATATGTATTTGAATTTAATTAAAGTAATGTTTGGCGGGTGGTCGTGTCGGGGCTTAGCCCCGACCCGCGGTCATATTGTTGGTTAATATATGTGACCATTCCATTGTTAAATGGCGCATGCAAGSGGGGTGTTTTAAACATAACCCATGGTTGTATTGTACACCATACGACCATTCTATACACGGAGCGCGGGGGTTTGTGTTTAAGCCACGGTTTTATTACATATGCCATGTGACCCTTTGATATACGGATATGTGCGCGTGGATTTTTTTAAATTGGTTTAAACGGTTTTGAATGTKCCCGACACTTGGCGCTTGGTCATTGGCCCGATAAATGGTTAGCCCTTTTTACACTAGCCTGAGCTCTTATGGACCTTCATGTGCCCGAGTGCTAGGCAGTTAGGGGCTGGAGGTGCCCTAACCGTCCTATGGTTTGCACCATTGACGCGGTTGTGCCCGAATGCCAGGTTTTTGCACTTAAATAAGCGTGTGTTCTAGGTTTATGGAAGGGGGGTGTGTTTTGTAGGACCAGTGACAGCAAGCTTGAAGGGGAAAACTTCTAGGAGGTATAACTTCTTCGTTTTTCGACCAATTGAGGTGACGAAAGAGCCCAGATGGCGGTTTTTGGATTCTTTGAAGCCATTGGAGCAGTCGGAACAGATTTATACTAAAGGGAAACCAAAATAAATCCATTTTTGACGTAGAGAAGCTTTTGAGGAGGAGACACTGTCGGACCATTTCTGGGAGCTCCGGACGTCCGTTTTGCATGCTATTTTCTTTGCATGGTTCTAGAGATCTGGAAGAACATGACCAAATTATTCTTGTAGCCATTTGGCATTGCAACGATGTACTTTTGAGCATTTGAACAGAAATAAAGAAGCCTCCCCCATAGAGAAAAGTCCCGGAGACGTAGGCAAAGTTGTGTCGAACTCCGTTATCAATCTGCGTGTTATGGTTTGCTGTCTTTTATTGCATTTCAGATCTGCACATATGTATATGGCTGTTATAGTTCCTCTTCTTTCCTCATTCTTTCACTAAGTTTCTCAAATGGTTAATTAACGCATGCAAAATTAAAACTCAACCATAAGTTTATATCTAAGAAAAAAAGAGAAAAACATAGTTCTTACTTTTCATATGGGATTTCCCATATTGGGTTTCCTAGGGTACATCTCATCATTATTATGTGTATGTTTTCATGTTTATTTTTTTTATATTTTTTATTACATACTTAGTACTTTTAGTAATTTAAGCACTATGTCAAAAATATTGAATTATAATAATAATTAAACATTGCAGAATAAGGATTTTTCATAAACTTGTAAGATCTATGTGATGATATATCTAGTTTCATATGCATGACAATTTATAGATTGTATTGGTATCAAAGTAGTTTACCTTGAGTTTTGTGGGGTTGTGCGGGATCCAAAAAATGGTTTAAGGAAAGATGTCCCAAAGTTACCCTAACCATGGTGTTTGAGTACAATTGCAATCTAAGGAATGAATTAGAGGATTAATTCATAAAGTTGGAAGAAAATGTAGTTGATATCTCTCACAACATGGAAATGTTCATGGTAGCTCCACAAAACAAGTTTGAACTTTTCATGAAGTTTGGTATCTATAACTCAAAATAAACATATAGTGGGAAATTTGAAGACAATAAAGAACTAGAAATGAGCCAGAAAATGGGGCACCAAGATCCAAAATTGAATCTTCGCAATYCTTATACAAGYTAGAAGTGAAAGTGCATATCAAACCCTATTAAGGTAAGATTGAATCTATAAATTTCAACCATTGGTTACAATATTTAAAAGCCTATTTTAGTCTATATAAGATAAAATAAAAGAAAAATATTGTTGGTCACTATAATTGCTTAATTAACTCAAACAGTCAAGTGCTACATAAATTGTCAACCCAGGGAAGTTTGTTTATTTCAAAGATAACCACGCACTATATATGCTCAATTCCAAAAGCAACTTAGAGTTGTAGTAAAGGAAACTATATTAATCACACTTACCTTGAATAAACTGAAGTTCTGACTTGAATTACAGGAAAGCAACCTACCTATTGCAGAGGTTAAAGAGATGATTAATCTAAAAAATCCTAGATTACATTAAAATAACAACTGCAACAGAAAAGAACAACTATTCTGTAACCAGAGAACATGACCATATTCCCAAGCAGGAACTCTAGCACACTTTTATGAAAATAACTGAAAGCTAACTATTTCTACAGAGAACAGGACCTTCTAATCCCTTCCATTAAGCAGGGACCCTTAACCCAGTCTCTGATTAGCAAACTTGTGAAAATAATTGAAAGCTAACTAATCCTACAGAGAAGAGGACCTTCTAATCCCTTCCATTAAGCAGGGACCCTTAACCCAGTCTTTGATTAGCACACTTGTGAAAATAATTGAAAGCTAACTAATTCTATAGAGAAAAGGACCTTCTAATCCCTTCCATTAAGAAGGGACCCTTAACCCAGTCTCTGATTAGCACACTTGTGAAAATAATTGAAAGCTAACTAATTCTACAGAGAACAGGACCTTCTAATCCATTCCATTAAGCAGGGAACTTTAACCCAGTCTCTGATTAACACACTTGTGAAAATAATTGAAAGATAACTAATCCTACAGAGAACAGGACCTTCTAATCCCTTCCATTAAGAAGGGACCCTTAACCAAGTGTCTGATTAACACACCTCATAAAATCATCACACAAGATTTCCAATTAAAATGATTATGAACTTCGTGAAAGTAATGTAACATTCAATAAAATAAAGTTTTTAACAAGACAGGGTTCAGTGGTGTTATAGCAAAGAAGAATTCATTAAAAGTAGTGTTTAGCAAGATGGAAGTTAATCAAGGCATAAACAGAAATTACACTAACACACTATAAAACTAACCGGTGAATCTTGTGAAGAAGGTGGGCCCTCCCTTCTCACAAGATTCCCCTGAGATGAAAAGGCTAGAGAAGGATGCTCAAAACAGTATTTTATTCATCTATCGATGGATCATATTACAATCTGGAAAAATGAATTACGTCCCTCTCTCTGAAGCTTTCTTGATACATAAAAAATGGGCATCCTTCGAATGATGATTTCCTCTTATTTAAAGAGGGAACCCCTTCGATACAATTGATCAAAAATTACAGATGTATATCCGAGTCCTATTCTTAGTCAGATGGACTTTCTAAACCAGAATAGGATGTCCTAGTCTCGCGCAATAGAATGCTATTACAAGTGTTGAATGAGGTGTTGTTGTTACGGTTGGAGTAACAGTTCTTTCTCGTTGATGCTGATGTTGTTTCAGCACCGCAAATCGTGGGCTATTTCAAGCACGGGATTTTTGCTCTTGACTGTTTCAGCATTCTCATGTAGGAGCGATGGTTGGTTCTTGGCTCATGGTGCAACTGTTGTAGAGTTATTGTTGACTACTGAATGTGTAACGACTTCCTTTGTGTTTCAACATCGTTGGTCCTGGGCTGTGTAACGACTTCCTCTGTGTTTCAGCATCGTGACCATGAACTGTGTAACAACTTCTTTAGCATAGTCGATCTTCATTGTTTCAGCATCTGCGACCCTGGACTGTGTAACAACTCTGTGTTTCAGCATCTGTGACTCTGGACTGTGTAACAACTTCTGTGAATTGTTGTTTAAGCAACAGGCCTCAAATGCTAATCTACAGTTTGAACTGTTTCAGCTCTTATACATTTCTAGTCAATTGTTAAGTACGAGAGTGATGTAAAATATTTTGCAAAATAGATTAAACGTATAGTAATGAGAAGGGACATTGTATACCTTTGGAATGATCAGATAGAGTGATAATATGAGTTTAAATGTGGGTGATCAAAAGTGTAATAGTGGCAAAAAGTATGGGTAAAAAGGTACATTGTGTGGTCCTAACATCCCCCCCAACTCAAGGTGTTGCATGTCCTCAGGCAACTTCACTCTAAATCAGAGTCTGGATACCGAATCTGAGCGTGTAAGTTACTTAAGCAGTAGCTATGGGAGGTACTGTCCATTGGCGCTCTGAACCCTTGGACCCGCTGTAATCTTTTCCATGCTGTTGTTTCTGTCTTCTTAGGCAGCTTATAATTAATTTGATATCTTTCTATTGACAACCAGAGGATAGGAAAATAAAAATGGTACCCTATCTAGTTTTCAGCACATTACTGAACACACTGGATGTAGTTAGGTACCCTGGAGATTGCTACCTCAAGGTTGGTTGGGCTAAAAGGATTTTGTTCTTGTCTTTTCTCAGTGGATTGATACCAAAACAAGTTATTTGCCTGGAGGGAAGGAATCTCTATGGATCTGATGATGTGCTAACAATCCTGGAGCACTGTTGATTGTAGCTGCTGAACATGTTAAGTCACCCCTGGTTTCTTTAAGAACTCATAATATTCTGCGACAAAGGTGGATGCATTCTGTGGTTCTGGTCTTATCCATAGAAGGTGGTTGTCTTCATTGTGTTTAGAAGCCATGAAGTCATCTTTCCAAATGATTTGATTGTGGAGAAAGGAGGTGAACGCCCGAATCTGGATGTCCCTGACAAGAGGATTAAGGTTTAGCTCCCTGTTCTCAGGAATGGATTCTTTATGGAAATATGCCTCACAGAGGAGGTGTTGATCTCTAGAAGATGCTTGTATGAAGGTTTTGACAAAATCTACTGGGTGTAGTACTGCATGGGGTTTTTCTTCTATAATTGATTTGATCTCAAACCATGTGAGTCGCTCCATAAGGAACAAGGAGTGGTTGCAAGATGGTTTCCTTGTATCCAATAGCTTTTGTGTCAGGTCAAATACCCGAGCCATTCTRCCTTTCAACTCTTTTTTCTCTTTCTTAAGAGCACGAGCTTCCTGGCGTGTCTGCTCTAAAGCTTCCCAATTTGAGTATGTATGATTTATCCAGATTTGTCTGTGCTCTTCCAGGCTTTTGGCCTGTGTTGCAGCATACTATTTCTTCCATTTTTGTATTGTTKCTTKCTCATCCCATAGATGATTCTGTGTTTCAGCATTGCAAGTAGTGAAATGAAGTAAGGTCTGAGTAGATTGTTCCACAAAAGTGGGGAGATTGATCTGGATGGGAGGTGTAAATTCCTCCATAGGCATTGTCTGCACAACTTTGTTGACAAAGGCAGGGGATTCATTTGTTGCAATGCAGGGCTCAGTCTTGATCTTGGGAGGTTCTGTTGGTTCTTGTGTTTCAGCTGTAGCTGGTTCTTGTGTGATAGCTATAGCTGGTCCTTGTGTGACAACAGGTTCTTCCTTTTTGACTACAAAAGTTGAAGAAGTAGGGGGAGCTCYTGATATTGGGACTTTAGTTACCTTATAGCCTGCCTAATAGTAAATATCCCCACATCGACAACACATATATTCTGTACACAATATCTCTGTAGTCCCCTCTGACAAGGYTGCTGTATGAGCTAGGGTGTACAAATTTAGTTCCTTCTTGTATGCTTCCTTTTCCCTGGCTAGTTCTTGCTTATATGCTTCTAGTTCAGATTTTAAAAACTCATTTTCTTCTAAGATAGAGGCCATTGTTGGTTCTGGTTGGGAGGTGACTGGTTCTTGTGTAGAATTCACAGTCAGACTAGCTGGTTTTTGTGGAGCAGCTACTGGGTTGGCAGTTGCTTCTTGTGTTTCAGCTTCCTGAAGGAAGGAGAGTAGTGTTGCAGCACCCTAGACCTCTGATTCCTGTATCTCAATTTCAAGATCAACAATTGGTTCTTGTGTTTCAGCTGTAGCTGGTTCTTGTGTGGAAGCTATGGCTGGTTCTTGTGTTTCAGCCACTAAATGGGTAGCTATTTCAGCTACTTTATTTGAGGAGAGTAGTGTTGCAGCAACCTGGACCTCTGATTATCTCAATTTCAATATCAACAGCTGGTTCTTGTGTTTCAGCCGTAGTTGGTTCTTGTGTGGCAGCTATGGCTGGTTCTTTTGTTTCAGCCACTAAATGGGTAGCTGGTTCTTATGTTTCAGCTACTATATTTGAGACAGATGATGTCGCAACACTCTGGGCATCTGGTTCTTATGTTTCAGTGCCCATGGGTGGAATAGGCAAAGATCCCAGGATTTGGGAGGTTGGAGGTGTACGGGGTATCATTCGAATGGGTTGGGGGTCTAGGGTAGTGGAAATAATGGGTAGCCTTGTTGAGGCCCTTGTTCGCTTTTTTCGTAAGAAGGCCGGAAAGAAGAGAATTTGTTTTCGTTTTCGTGAGGATATTTCCTCAATGATGGGGCAGGGGTAATTATCTGGCTCAGAGTCATCGCTAAGAATATGAAGCGCGCGAGTGGATGATTCTGGTAAGGTATGAGGTAGGCTTGGTATAGTATGGGAATTGATTGGACTGATAGGTTCTGTGGGTGGGCTATTGGGTACT
Organism: Picea mariana; assembly: GCA_032191745.1. NCBI lineage: Eukaryota > Viridiplantae > Streptophyta > Pinopsida > Pinales > Pinaceae > Picea > Picea mariana. Next base: position 10,276 of record JASDQU010373526.1, read on the forward strand.
TCTGGGGAGTTTGGGGGATTTTGTCGTTGCTGCTCCTGGGGGTTTTCAGGAATTCTAGTAGCTCTTTGGGGGTTTATAGGTGGATTGTTTAGTGGAGGGTTTTGTTGAGAAAAACCCCTTTGGATGAGAAGTTGGACAAGACGGTGATGGGTGAGTGAAAAGGTGGGATCTTTAGCCTTTCTGCAGTAGTGTGCCATATTTTTCAGACAACCCAACAAATAATAAGGGATATTCACCCATCTGTTATGTCGTAAATGAGATAACAGAAGAAAGTTGTGCTGATAAACTACCTGGTATCGGCCCTCGCAGGTTAGGTAATGTTCGATAAATCTTGCAACTTCCGGCCATGGGGGTGGCAATGAGCTGAGTTGAACACCCCTGCCTTTAAATTCAATTCGTTCTTCTGGCAGGAAGAAGTTCTGTTGAGCATTTCGAATGATATGTTTATGGATGAACATGTGAATGCCATCGGTAGGGAGGCCTGAGACCTGTGCTATATCTTCTTTTGTTACTGAAATTCAGACCCCTTGGATGACAGAATGGTCTTCCTGAAGGTTTTGGGTGAACTGCAGGACCTATTGTTCATTATACCCCTGGAGTCTCTAAAAGTAACTCAGCCATCCTGCCTGCTGAAAGATTTGATAAGCTACTAGATAATGTTCTAACAGCACTATGGTGGCGGGCTCATTCCATATGACAGAGCCTGCCATAGCTACCATCTCGGTAGGATACAATGTCAAAGAGTTTGAGTATCAGCTTCTGCGCTGATTGAGTTTTCCGAGCGACGTTATGGAAAATGGCGGTCAAATGCGTGAAAGGGTGGTGAAATAGGGATGGCGGTGGTGAATTCGTGTGAAATGATGGTATAGAAGGTTTGATGTGTCCTCCCCTCTCGTCAAGTGTGGCTAATAAATGATTGCACTCGAGTGGTCATAATGATTCAAAATCTTCTTATTTAACTATATCTTAACTGAATTACATAAAATTTACATACCTCGCCTTACCTTTTGATTCGTTCTGCAAACAAAATATCCTGCCTGTCCATGGTAGTCATGCAGTGGTCGTGGCGGAGACTTTTGATCTATTAGATGAATTGTATCAAGGATTTTTTGACTGGAAGGACGAACTATGGTATGAGAGCATAAAATATTGTTGCCAAATGATGTTGGAAAATTGGTGTTTCAGCAAGAAGAACGAGGAGAAACAATTGCTGGGCGGTGTTGTTTCATCTATTGGAAAATGTGAAGAACTGCTGAACAATGGTGTTTCAGCAATAGGAAAAACGAGGCGAAATAATTGCTAGACAATGTTGTTTCGTCACTGAAGGAAGTGAAGAATCGTCAGGCTGTAGTGTTTTGGCAATAGGGAGAAGGCAAAAAGTTGTTGTGAATGGTGTTTCAGCAACAGAAAAGGAAAGGCGAAACAATTACTATACGGTGTTGTTTCATCTATGGGAAAATGGGGGAAGGTGGTAACGGTGTTTCAACAACAGAGGGAAGTAAAAAATGGTGAACAGTGGTGTTTCAGCATCAAAGGAAAGTCAAAAGTGTTGAACCGTGGTGTTTCAACATCGGAGGAAAGTGGGAAAAGGTTGTTGAACAGTGATGGGAAAAAAAGGTGTAGGATTGTTGGTGGTGTCTTGGCAATGGGGAAAGTCAGTGGTGTTTTAGTAATGAAGAAAAAGCAACAAGTTGCTGACAATGGTGTTTCAGCAAGGGGGAGAGTGATGAAAAGTTGCTGACAATGGTGTTTCAGCAACAGAGGAAAGTCAAAAAGTGCTGAACAGTGGTGTTTCAACATCAGGGAAGCTTGTCTCTTTGTGAATTAGGATCGTCCTTTCCTGGTGACCTGTACTTCGATCGGGAATTTGCAAAAATCAATTGTAACATGGTATTTCTTGACAGGGATTATTAGTAAATAAAATCTAACCTAATCTAATACTAAAGAAATTATCTTAAAATAATTAATTGCAATTAGGGGTATAAACCCCCTCAATGAAGAGGAGATGGGTGTCTGCCATGCATGTGGCCTTAAAATCTTCGTTGGAAATAGGGTGCTGGTATAGACGAAGTTGATGACCATTTACAAGTAACATATTTTTGGAGTCATCGATTGTGAGGAGCCTTACTGTTCCATTGGGGAAAACAGTGTCTACTTCGTAAGGTCCAATCCATCTTGTACGTAGTTTCCCTTGAAATTCTTTGAACCAGGAATCATACAGTAGGGCCCAATTACCTTTTTGGAACTGCTTGTTCTTGATATTTTTGTCATTCCATTTTGATCTTTTCTGTTGAATTATGGTTGTTTGTTGAATGGCATCTAGGCTTTTCTCCTCCAGTTCATTAAGTTGCTGCAACCTGGTTTTCTGTGCATTGGTCAAATCAAGGTTCACAACTAAGGCAGTCCTTAAGGTTTTTATTTCAAATTCCACAGGAAAGACAACACTCTTTCCATAGACTAATTCATAGGGAAAGAATCCCTTAGTATTTCTCCAGGTAGTTCTGTAGGCCCATAATGCTTCCGGGAGCTTGTACGACCAATCCTTTCTATTTTCCTTCACTGTTTTTGTGAGAATGACTTCTATTACTTTGTTTGTTCTTTCTACCTGTCCATTGGCTTGGGGGTGGTATGTTGTAGTCATTCTCTGCTGAATATGATATTTCTGAAGGGTGGCTTTGAACCCATGAGAAGTGAAAGGAGGTCCTCCATCTGTAACTAATTCTCTTGGTACTCCAAATCTGATGAAGATGTATTTAAATAAGAAATATGTAACTGCTTCTTCGGTCACTCTGTGGAGTGCCTTGGCTTCCACCCATTTAGTCATGTATTCTGTGCAGAACACTATGTAAACTTTCTGATTGGATGGAGGGTTGATGGGTCCTACGAAGTCTAAGGCCCATCTTTCAAATGGATCAAGTACTATCTGGGGGTTTAATGGAATTTCATCTCTATGATTAGGTTGGCCTACTCTTTGGCAGCTATCACGGGCCTAGACATATTTCTTTGCATCTTTGAAGAGTGAGGGCCAATAGTACCCCATCCTGAGAATGTTATGTGTTGTTCTCTTATCAACAAAATGCCCTCCACAAGGGCCATCATGAAAAGATTTTAGTAGATCATACACCTCATCTTCTCTAATACACCTTTGGATTTCTTGATCAGCTCCTGTATGGAAAAGATACCGACTTATCCAACTATACTGAGCACTTTGATAAATGATACTTTTTTTCTCTCAGTGGGATAGGTGTGGTGGTAACTTCCCTGCAACCAAGTAGTTAGCAATGTCTGCATACCAAGGTGAGTGGGAAGAAACTGAAAATAAATATTCATCAGGAAAGGAATCATCTACTGGGGTATCATTATCAAGTGTCAATCGATAAAGGAAATCAACAACTACATTATGTTTTACTGGTCTATCTACAATTGTAATATCAAATTCTTTCAATAATAGTAGCCATATGGTGACTCTAGCATTTGTGATAGGTTTGTTCATTAAGTATTTGATCGCTGAGTGATTAGTATGGACAAAAGTAGAATAGCCAGTAATGTAATGTCTAAATTTATTAATTGCATAGATAACTACTAAGAATTCCTTCTTGGTGACTGTATAATTGAGTTCAGCAAGGGTTATATTCTTGTTGATGAAATAGATAGAATAAGGGAGATGATTTTCTTCTTGTCCCAAGAAAGCTCCTATAGAAGTATCTGAAGCATCAGAGGATATATGAAAGGGAAGTGTCCAATCTGAGCTTCCTGGCAAAAATTAGTCCATTTGAATTCAACATTTTTCATCAGTAATACAAACAGGGGAGAAGCTATTTTGGAAAAATTCTTGATAAATCTTCTGTAGTATCCAGCATGTCCTATAAAACTTCTTACCTCTGTTTGAGTTTTGGGAGTAGGAAGATCCTTAATGACTTGTATTTTGGATGGGTCTACCTGAATTCCTTGAGATGAGATAAAATGTCCAAGTACTATTCCTTCACTCATCATCATATGACATTTTTTTGTACTTAAGGAGAGTTGGGATTGTATGCATCGTTTAAGTACTTTATCAAGGTTTTGTAGTGCTTCCTGAAAAGAAACACCATAAGGATTAAAGTCATCCATAAAGATTTCCATAGAGTCATTAATCATATAAAAAAAGATTCCTAAAAAAGATCTTTGGAAGGTTGCTAGTGCATTACATAGTCCAAATGGAAGGACTCTATAAGCAAAGGTTCCCCAAGGGCTAGTAAAGGTGGTTTTATCTTGATCTTGAGGTGCAATTTTGATCTGGTTATACCCACTGAAACCATCTAAAAATGAGAAAAATTTCTTCCCTGACAAATTATCTAACACTTGATCAATGAATGGTAATGGAAAGTGATCTTTTTTAGTGTCTTTATTTAAATCTCTATAATCCACACATACTCTCCATTTCGTGTTTTTCTTAGGAACTATTACCAACGGGGACACCCATTCAATGTCTGATATAGGATCGATAAACCCTGCATTGAGCAATTTTTGAAGTTCTTCTTTGAGGATTTCTCTTAAATTAGGGTTCATTCGTCGTTGAGGTTAGCAGATCAGTCGACAATCTTCCTTAATATATATTCGATGAGCATAGATGATTTTAGGGGCTAAATTTCGCTCATGGGCTAATTTTCCATGGTTTTTTCAAAAATGAGATTTGCTATTTTAAAAATGATTCGCCTAAATTTTATAGGATAAAATTGTTTTACCTTAAAAATCGCCAAAATTTTATAAAAACTTTATAAATCCTTAGAAATTTGAATATTTTTACAAAAATATCGCCAAACATTTATAGTTGGCATATGAAGGATAAGTAAGATTCACCAAGGTTTCTACATTTTAAAATAAATTTCCATCCTTAAAATCATCCCTATCGATGAGTACATAATTCAGGAGAGATTCCTTTCATATTTGTGTAATCCCATGCGAATGCTTCTTTATTTTCCCGAAGTAACTTCATTAATTGTTGTGTTTAAGCATCTATCAAATTAGGGTTTATGTTCAGTGTTTTTCCAGGTTCAATTTCTACTGGTATGCTTTTAGAGGAGATGGTGTTAGATGTTTGAGGTGGGATTTCCGAGTTGAGGTTTTCTTGATTATCAGACTCCAACAGTGCAGTTAGTTGATTATGAGTTTCTAGAGTCACAGAGGAGGGTTCACAAATAAAATTATTAATTAATTCATCCTCGGTAAATTCTTTCAGGCTTAGGGTTTGTCTGATAGTCAAAAGGGGTTGAGTAGGTTGATCATCAAAATCTACCCATACAGAATTATCATTATTAATTAGGGGTGTAGCATGAGGGTAGAGGGTAAGTTGTTTAGTTTCATAACCGTTTGAAATTGTCATTGAGCCTAATCTACAGCTGATAAAAGCATCTGCTATGGCTAGCCAAGGTCTACCCAAAATTAGAGGGTGGCCCCCCAACTTTGTTTTGGGTTGTAGTACTGTAAAGTCAACTGGATAATTTCAGGATTCCACAGAGATACTGAGGTCTTCAATGACTCCTTCTGGTTTAATTGTGGACCAGTTAGCAAACTCTAGGATAGTGGGGGTGTCTCTGACTTCATTTTGTAACTATAGCAGTTGTAAGGTATATTGATAGCGGCACCTAGGTCTACCAGGAATCAAGGGATTATCATTTTTCCAACTTGTACTGTAACGATAGGATGGCCGGGATCACCATATTTAACTGGGGGAGTTTTACCTAACATTAGTGCAGACAAGTCTCCCATAACATGGACTGTAAGGGGATCCTTATTTTTCCTACCAAGATTTTTAACACAAATGTCTCGCATCATCCTAGCATAGATTGGTACAACTAGGAGTGCTTGTAGTAGAGGAATTTTGACATATAAATTTTGTAATTCCCCTAGAAGATTGAAGGCTGGTGGCTCAGGCATTTTGGTCAAGGCTAAACGCTCAGGAAATGGTGGTTTTGCTATTTCAGCAACATTTTTAGAGGATGATTGTACCTCTTCAGGTACATCATGCTCTTTTGTTTCCTCTTTATCAGAAGAGGTAACATCAGCTATGGCAGGTTCCACTATTCTCCCATATCGTAAATGAATATCGTTGCATTGCGCAGGGAGAAGAGAAAGTGTAGGTTGGTTATAAATATCAATGCACTGCATAGATTTATTATTTGGGTTAGGGTTAGGTTGTACAGGTAGCTGGGGTCTCATCGTTTGATTTTTTGGGGGAGTACCTGCTGGTAAGGAGAGTGGTTGTAGGAATTGTGATTGAGGTAATTGATTTTGGAAGGGGGGTTGTTGTCCTCTCCAATTTTGATTCCATTGGTTCTGATATGGTTGTTGTTGTTGTGGAGGCCAAGGGGTCCACATTGATGGATCGACAAAGGGTGGGTTAGTTTGCTGCATGGGTGGGTTAGTTTGTTGCATGGGTGGGTAAGTTTGTTGCATGGTTGGGTAAATCATTTGATTAGTGTATTGCATTTGATTGTAGGGGGGGTAACTCATTTGATTGAAAGAAGGATAATTATTCCAACGATTAGAAGATGCAAATGGCATGTTAGGATTCATACCTTGTCCCCGCAGTTTCCTTTGCCTCCTTTGTGTCAACAGATAGACAGCTTCATCTTCTTCGTTCATTGGTTGTAATGATGTATTGATCCCTGGTAAAGATGGAAAATGTTGGGTTTCATGATCTTTATCACAGATGGTGCATATTGGCTTTTTGTCCAATGGACATTCTCTTCGTGGGTGCTTATCTCTGCATTGAGAAGAAAAGATGGACAGGGTTGCTTCTACTTCTGCTTGCTTTTTCTTAATCTACAGGGTGTCAACTTGTGAGGCAAAAGAGCTTAACATTTCAGTTTTAAAACCTTCAAGTAAATTACCTATCTCGGCTCTTGTTTCTCCCCCACTGGCTGATTTTTGGACTCTTGAAAATGTGGTGTCCCTGCTTTTTGATCTATTTCTTGAAGCTCCTCTTGAACATATTTTTCATAAATTAACAATTTCATCATATGATTCCTTAGATATGTCCCCTTTTCCAAGCATATTCAACATATCTAGACAATCATCCCTTACTCCTTTTAATAATATAGTTTTGAGAATATATTTACTTACATTGGGGTGACTGGATCTTTGTAGATTATACTGTAGCCTTTCTACAAAGTCCTCCAGGTTCTCATCCTCTTTCTGCATCATCATAAATAGCTCCTCCCTCTTTTCTCTTGTTCGGCAATAGTTCTGGTATTTGTTCAGGAATTTATGTTTCATTTGGTACCATGTTGTGATTACATGGCCTCCAAGACTCATAAACCATCTTAGTGCATTCCCTTTTAGTGTTGCTGGAAATAATTTTAGTTTTTGAGCATTAGAAACATAATCATAACTTCTGCATAATATATCAAACTCAAAAAGAAATTGATCAGGATCTTCTGAAGATAAACCATGAAAATTAGGTAATGTTGAGAGTGGAATGTTTTTCATGGGGGCTACTCCTCTAGGGAGATCGCGAATAGGAAATCATAATGTGGAGAAAGAGTTTTCATCATTTACCTCTCCTTCAGGACCTGCCTGTTCTTCGTGATGCAATTCTTCATTGTACTCATGCATGTTTTCATCTGTCTGCTCCCCTGCTGCGCTTTCTCTGTCCTCAATGTCTCCTACTGGCTTTTGTACTGTCTCAGGACTCCAAACATCTTTCCCTGTTCCAAATTTTGCTTGAAATGAAGGCTGGGACTTTTGTTTCCGAAGGTTAGGTCATCGAGCAGTAGATTCAGACTTTGATATAATCTCGTCAATGTAAGCCTTTCTTCCTCCTTTTCCTTTTCCCTTGCCACCTGTAGGGTCAGTATATTTGGGGTTTCTGTGTCGTTTCATTCAATCTTTGTATCTAAAAAAATCATAAGTGATTTTGAAATCTATAATTACCTTCCCTAGCAATAGCACCAAAATGTTGGTCACTATAATTGCTTAATTAATTCAAACAATCAAGTGCTACATAAATTGTCAACCCAGGGAACTCTGTTTATTTCAAAGATAACCACGCACTATATATGCTCAATTCCAAAAGAAAATTAGAGTTGTAGTAAAGGAAACTATGTTAATCACACTTGCCTTGAATAAACTGAAGTTCTGACTTGAATTACAGGAAAGCAACCTACCTATTGCAGAGCTTAAAGAGATGATTAATCTAAATAATCCTAGATTACATTAAAATAACAACCACAACAGGAAAGAACAACTATTCTGTAACCAGAGAATAGGACCCTATTCCCAAGAAGGAACTCCAACACACTTTTATGAAAATAACTAAAAGCTAACTATTTCTACAGAGAACAGGACCTTCTAATCCCTTCCATTAAGCAGGGACCCTTAACCCAGTCTCTGATTAGCATACTTGTGAAAATAACTGAAAGCTAACTAATTCTACAAAGAACAGGACCTTCTAATCCCTTCCATTAAGCAGGGGCCCTTAACCCAGTCTCTGATTAGCACACTTGTGAAAATAATTGAAAGCTAACTAATTCTACAGAGAACAGGACCTTCTAATCCCTTCCATTAAGTAGGGACCCTTAACCCAGTCTCTGATTAGCAGACTTGTTAAAATAATTGAAAGCTAACTAATCCTATAGAGAACAGGACCTTCTAATCCCTTCCATTAAGCAGGGACCCCTAATCCAGTCTCTGATTAGCACACCTCATAAAATCATCACACAAGATTTCCAATTAAAATGATTATGAACTTCGTGAAAATAATGTAACATTCAATAAAATAAAGTTCTTAACAAGACAGGGTTCAGTAGTGTTCCAGCAAAGAAGAATTCATTAAAAGTAGTGTTCAGCAAGACGAAAGTTAATCAAGGCATAAACAGAAATTACACTAACACACTATAAAACTAACGGGTGAATCTTGTGAAGAAGGTGGGCCCTCCCTTCTCACAAGATTCCCCTGAGACGAAAAGGCTAGAGAAGGATGCTCAAAACAGTCTTTTATTCATATATCAATGGATCATATTACAATCTGTAAAAATGAAGTACATCCCTCTCTCTAAAGCTTTCTTAATACATAAAAACTGGGGATCCTTCGAATGATGATTTCCTCTTATTTAAAGAGGGAACCCCTTCGATACAATTGATCAAAAATTACAGATGTATATTTGAGTCCTATTCTTAGTCAGATCGACTTTCTAAACCAGAATAGGATGTCCTAGTCTCATGCAACAGATTTCTATTACAAGTGTTGAATGAGGTGTTGTTGTTGCGGCTGGAGTAACAGTTCTTTCTCATTGCTGCTGATGCTATTTCAGCACCACAAATCACGTGCTGTTTCAGCCACATGATTTGCGCTCTTGACTGTTTCAGCATTCTCATGTAGGAGCGATGGTTGGTGCTTGGCTCATGGTGCAACTATTGTAGAGTTGTTGTTGACCGCTAACTGTGTAACGACTTCCTCTGTGTTTCAGTATCGTCGGTCCTGGGCTATGTAATGGATTCCTCTGTGTTTCAGCATTGTGACCATGAACTATGTAACAGCTTCCTCAGCATCGTCGATCTTCTGTGTTTTATCATCTGCGACCCTGGACTGTGTAACAGCTCTGTGTTTCAGCATCTGCGACCCTGGACTGTGTAACAGCTTCAGTGAATTGTTATTTCAGCAACAGGCCTCAAATGTTAATCTGCAGTTTGAACTGTTTCAGCACTTATACATTTCTAATCAATGGTTAAGTACGAGAGTGATGTAAAATATTATGCAAAACAGATTAAACATATAGTAATGAGAAGGGACGTTGTATACCTTTGGAATGATCAGATAGAGTGATAATATGAGTTTAAATGTGGGTGATCAAAAGTGTAATAGTGGAAAAAAGTATGGGCAAAATGGTACATTGTGTGGCCCTAACAAATATATCATTTTGTTGACTATAGTTAGAAGGCCATGCTAAAATTTATTTGGAATGCCACATAGAGACCCTTAGATTCAAGGATGTTTCGTTAGTAACTAAGTGAGGTGCTTAAATACCTCATTAATTTTCTTTTACCATATTGGGTAGGGAGTGGAAAAATGGATCTACTAGCAATACTTTAGACAAAATTAAGGACATATTGTGCAATACCACATCATTGAGTTTAAAATAAATCCATTATGTTCGAAATATCTCCCAAGAACCCACATATACTGTTAAAAATCTAGGTGGCATCCACAATGATTTATTGGCAAGTGATGTTATTCAAACCAATAACCATTGATGAGACTTGTGTAGGAGAACAATATTTGAATATGTACAAGAGGAAAGAACAACCAAATATTAGGAAGGAAATATACCAACAAGTTTATTCCAAGGAGGGAAAGAAGAAGTGGAAAGTAAAGAGTGAGTTGAGAAAATCCATTTTATATCAATGCAAGGATCCATGCAACCATTGTAACCATTGTAATATCTATGGGATGATAAATATAAGTGTTGGAATATACAAACAAAATAGAATCTAAAGATATACATGAAGGATTGCAAGAAGAAGAATGAACTAGCTATGGATTTAGGAAACTGTGTAGATAGGGGCTCAATTGTATATAACAAAAAATTCACTATGATGTAGAAGAAGGTGAACCTCAATGGGTTCCATTCTAGGGATGAGATGGAGATGAATAAAATACATGCTATCAATATATAGATGAATAAGACACATGTGGATTCTTTATTTATTTTGATTCGTAATCTAAACTCATAAAGGTGTATTTCATGACTAATCTTGGATTGGAAATTCATGAAAATTGATGCAGGCCCCCCTTCTCCCCTTGGATCTGCTCGACCTCCCAGTATAGGATCTTTTGAGTCAAGGAGTCAGATCAAATATTTGGGCCTTTATTAGACCCCAATCAATCTACACAGGTCCCCTTTCCTTCTTTGTGCAGGTTCTGTCAATTTTGCAGGCTCTTTCATGGCCTCTTAGAAGAAATTAATTAACAGACACTACCTCCCCTCGTCAGGTCCTTTCCTTCACATATGACCTCGGATGATGTTCTCATGGAAACACATGATTTTATAGCTTATGAAAGTGGTTTGAGACCACATAGCGTTTCTCCCCACAATCCACTACAAGGCGACACATATCCTTTTGGTAAAATTGTGGTTTAAATTGCGGCCCACCCTAAGAAAATTAATGTTCGAGCATGTTTTCCCCCCTCAATCCAGCGTGACCGTTGACATTATGATTTTAAACGATGCCCCCGATCAACTGTTACAATATTCCCTCCATTTATGCCTTCTCTCCTGACCACACATTCTCAGATCATTGCGATCTATTGATGCATGTCCCTTTCAGTCAACGATCATGATTGACTCCAGCTCTCTGGCCTTCAAGAGTTTCAACTCTCAACTCTCACTTATTCCATAGTAGCTATATTTCAGAGTGGAATATCTACTGACACCTATCTTCAACAAACAGATGCTCTTGATGAACTCTAGAACTTCACGTTCTGGATTTTCTCACACCCCCCCACACACAAATATTCGGAGTGGATGTTTCCAGAGTGTCAAATATTCATACACCTATCTTCCCTGATAAAAGAACTCAAATGAACTCTGGTGCTCCGTGCTTTGGGAGTTCTTCTACTTCATTCAACTACTTTATTCCATAGTGATTCTCCCATGAGTGATAGATCTTCTACCACGGTTCCTCTCCAAATTAATGACCCTGGTCCTCTTTGGGACTTCGACACTTTTCAACCAAGGACAGATCAATGGTCCTTGAATCTCCTCCTCGATCAATGATCGAGATCTCCTTTGGGACTTCATCGCTTTCACCCTCTACTTTCATCTAGAGTGGTCTATACCCAGAGTTCTAGATAGGGAACCACGCATCCACTTTCAAATCAATGACTCTGGTTCGCTTTGGGACTTTAGCCTTCGATGATTTCAAATCTCAATTTCTCCATGCTCTACTTCTCCTGGAGCATTTTATACGAAGCTTGTGATATGATGAAATGTGTCCTCCCGCAGATCAACGAATATGAGCTACTTCGACTATTCGAGTTTCGGCGATTTCAAACTTTACTCCTTTTTCTCTCGGAGTATTTTCACTCAAAGATTACGATCTTCAGCCATGTACCCTCTAGATCTTATGATCCAGATTCTCTTCAGTTCTTCGACTCTTCGGTCTTCGGGAGTTTCAAACTCCTATTCACTCCTTTCTCCCAAAGTTCTTTCACCCGAAGACTCAGATATGCTGACATGTAACCCTCCTGGTGATCAACAGCTAAGATTTATTTTGGCTATTTCAACCTCCTCCTTGTCCACAAACTTTTGAAGTTGTGGATCTCACGCCACCTGTCCTCCTTGACAATGGATGGTCCCAAATCACTTCGGGACTTCGAGACTTTGGCAAGTCAGTTATCCTGTGCACAAAAGGGTTAAATCTCATGCACTTTACCTTAGATCATATGAATGTTGACCCTCTTCACTCATATCTGACAGTTAGGATCTGTTCCTCTCCTCTGTGCTATCCTCTGATGTCTGGACATAGATCGGACAATTCATATCTCTTCTTCTGCAATTAATCTGATGATTGTTGTCTCTCTTCCTCTTGAGCTTTTGATTTCTTCCAACTTGGAAGATTTTTAAGTGGTCAGAGGTTATTTCCTTTGAACCTTCTCGTGTAGACCCAGCTATCTTGGATCTCATCTTCACTTATGAAAGTGTTATCTCTTCTGAGATTTAGGACTTGGAATAACTCTATCTCCTACACACTCCTTATGTTACCTCTTCTGAGCTTTTCGATTTACTCAGTCTCCTAAGGGTCTTGACCGTTCTGTTTATTTTCAAAGGAAAAATTCATACCCTCTTGGAAACCTTTTGCTCAATGCACACCTTGCAGAGCTCTTTCTTACAGAGTGTTCAGTAACTTTGTTTCTTCCTAAACTCAACATGATATTATTCCTGTGTACTCCTTCCAATTCTATTGATAAACGTTCAAAGATATCTCTCTTGAGTTTTTCTGAGGTTAACTCACCTCTGTCAACGCATGTCTTGCGGAAAATGTGCACTCCCTTCAATCGAAAATGTATGCTATCTCTTATGATCTTATGAGTTGAAACAGACTCTGTCAACACACTCCTTGAGGACTGTGTGCACACCTTGCACAAACTCAACAAAGAGAGAATGATTGAACCTATGTGGAAATTTCATAATTTTGTATACTTGTAACGAGAGTCATTCATTCATGAAACACAAAATAATAGAAAGATTGTAAACAATAGTGACACTCTTGATTGGATCAATTTTCCTCTGTTATATTGATTCAAATGTAAATGTCTATAGCTATTAAAAATGATAACTAAATCACGACAATCTCCTATCTAATTTTTAGCAACCTCATTTAGGTATACCATGCATCTACATATACAATAGGTCCTTTAGGGTTCCCTCCAACGACCTCTCCTATCAAAGTAATAGCTAATAACTACACAATATCCTTTACATTAAAGTCTGGGAGTGAAAATCCTAGATCTCTTGTGATCATTCAATTTCCAATCATTTCTCTCTTCCTCAATCATTTGTTCAAAATGGATCTACAGAAAATGCCATTTTTTAGATTCCTTTTTAAAAAGACACGCTATTGTGTTGTGTTGTCCCTCCACATGGGATTTGTTGACAATGCTCATGCATCATTCTCCATTGTTAGGAAAATCATGATCTATTTCTCATGGATCCCTCTCCTCTACTGTTGATATCCTCTAGGGTCCCATACCTTCTCTTTGAGATGTTCATCTACTCCTTTTTCTTGCTGCCTCCTTTGCCCTGTTGCTTCTGCAGGATTTCGTATGTCCCATACTTCTCTAATGGCTGCTTCTTTTGTTGCTTCTAGCATCAATCACTTTAGCTCCTTAATTTCTTTATCCAATCAGTCCACTGGTTGGTTTTCCCCCTGCAGTATGCTTTGTTTCCTCTTCTCTCCATCAATTTCCAACTTGACTTGTTGGATACGATTCTTTTTCATTTTTACCCTTCTCTCCAGGGCCTCTAGATATTCACACAAATCAACAAGATCCATTCTATCTTTTGGTTCCTCCTATGCTATAGGTTCATATTCTAGAGTTATCACTTTCTCAACTTCCTAACTGGAAAATTTGATCCATTACTCTGAATGCTCTTCTTTCTCCACCTCTTGGGGATGTTGTAACGTGTGCTCTCCCTCCTGCATGGAAATTTGATCAATCTAATCCTTCATGTTATCTTCATATCCTGTGGCACTAGTTGGCCACTATGTTGCAGTCTCATTTTCTGCAGTCTCACGATTGAGTTTTTTCTCAGCTTCCTCCTCTGACAGATTGACTTATGTCATCTCCTCTTCTGTTGGTTCAACTAAAACTTCCTCCAACTTCTCCCTAGGCTAGTATGCGCCTCCACCAGTTTCCAAATTAGCCTCTTGGATATGCGTAATCTTCATATTTATCTTTCTCTCATGGGATTCCAATTCCTTATACATATTAGCAAAATATATGGTGTCTTCTTCCTCTTCTGTTGAAGTCTCTATTGTTGTAGTGATCTCTTGTTTAGCTCCTGGTCTGAAATTTTTGAGAAATTCTACTGAATTCTCTTCTCCTGCAATCTGCATGACTGTCTCCTGGCATCCATATTCTAGTTTTGGATTGTCCAACCAATCCTAAAACATCTTCATCTCTTTCTCCCATTGAGTGATAAATTTATCTGAATTCTCCTTTTTTTCTACTCAGGCAGACATCAGTGTCTGTTCCTCCTCCTCCTCTTTGACAGTCTAGTTGTTTGTCCTCTATTGCACCTGAATCACATACACCGTTAGCTTTAAAATAATTTGGTGTCAAGGCTTCTTTCTTGGATTCTTGTTGCACCACCTCCTCATGTGCAACACTTGTATTAGCCTCTACTAGACTATTTGGTAGAAACATTTGAATTCCCCCAATAATCATAACACACCTATGATATTCTTCCATCAACACTTCTTACTGATATGAACTCTAAGATGAGTTCATATCTTCTCCCTTTCCCACCTGACAACTTGGGATTTTCTCTTGTCCCACCTGGCAGTCTATGAGATCACCTAATCTCTCTCCATTTCCCACCTAGAAACTTGAACTTCCAATACTGCCCTCTTGGAAGTCTATGAGATCATCCACTGATCTCCTTCCATTTCCCACCTTGCAACTCAAAAGTTCACTTCTATAGCCCTGGCATTTTATGAGATCCTTAACTAATCTCTTCTCCTCATCATCACTGAGATTCCTCCCAATCTCTGGTTCACAGATGTGAATCATTTTCTCTTGTGTGTCACTGAGGTTTTCAGCATGCCTCAACCACTTCCTCACCACATGTTGTTGTCTTATGTMTACCAAAAATTTCTGGGTAGGCTAGTTCACTTTCCTTTTCAAAGTCCATTCATATGTCCAGCGCACCTTTGTCTCATGTTGCATCTTCAATTCTATATTTTCCATCCTTTCTCTTATCTCCTTAATCTCCTTGTCTTCCTCTTATTTCTTCATCTTCTGGTGGTATTTATCTTGACCATGCCTACGGCCTCTGGTAGCCATTTTCACCTCTTCTTGCTATCCTAGCAAGTCCATGCATTATTCTATTACACAGACCATTTCCAATTTTTCCCTGCATCCTACCTCGTTGTCCAATTGTTGTTCTGTACATATAGACATCATCCATGGAGCATCTGTACTTTGTCTCCTCCCTTTTCCTATTGTCTATGGAAAAATTCAATCTCTCGATACTACTTGATGTTATCAGACTATCTCCTTCATCTCCTTTGCCTGAAATCTACAGGCAAAAACCAGCTCTGATACCACTTAATGTTATCAGAGTATCTCCTTTCACTGTCTCTCCATTGCCTACGATATGAAGACAAAATTTTAAGCTCTAATACCACTTGATGCAGGCCGCACATCTCCCCTCATGGATTCTTGACCTCCCGGTCTAGGATCGTTCAAATCAAGGGGTCGAATAGACTCTTCGGGCCTTTGTTAGACCCAAATTAATCTACACAGGTCCCCTTTCCTTCTTTGTGCAGGTTATATTAATCTCGTAGGCTCTTTCMTGGCTTGTTCGAAGAAATTAATTAATAGACACTAGCTCCCCTCGTGAGGTTCTTTCCTTCACATATGACCTCGGGCAATGTCCTCATGAAAACARTTGATTGCGGAGTGATTAAAAGTGGTTTGATACCACACCKCTTTTCTCCCTGCAATCCACTACGAGGCACCACGTATCCTTTTGGTAAAACTATGGTTTAAATTGCGTCCCTCCCTAAGAAAATTAAATCCTAAGCATGTTCTGCCCCTGCAATCCAGTGTGACTGTTGATCTTATGATTTTGGACGATGCCTCTTGATCAACGGTTACAATATGTCCTCCCTTTCTTCCTTCTCTTCTGACCAGATGTTATCAGATCATTGTGATCTATCAATGCATTTCCCTTTCAGTCAATGGTCATGATTGACTCCGACTCTCCATCCTTCAGGAGTTTCAACTCTCAACTCTCACTTCTTCCTCAGTAGCTATCTTCTGGAGTGGAATATCTACTAACACTTGTCCTAAAGAAATGTATGGTTCTGATGAACTCTAGAACTCCGCGTTCTGGATGTTCTCACACTCCCACACACACAAATATTCGGAGTGGATATTTTCGGAGTGTCGGATATTCTGACACCTATCTTCCTTGATCCAATGGCTTAAACAAACTCTGGCACTCCGAGCTTCAACATTTGTTCAACTCCATTCAACTAATTTCTTCTGGAGTGATTCTCCTCAGAGTGATAGATCTTTTTCCACGTGTCCTCTCCAAATCAATGACCCTAGTCCTCTTTGGGACATTGACACTTTTCAACCAAGGCCAGATCAATGGTCCTTTAACCTCCTCGTTGATCAATGATCAAGATCTCCTTTGGGACTTCAGCTCTTTGACACTTTTCTTTCCTTCGGAGTTCTTCGTACCTGGATTTCTAGATATGTCACAACGCATCCACTTTCATATCAACAGCTCTCATCCGCTTCAGGTCTACAGCCTTCGACGATTTCAAATCTCAATTTATCCACACTCTACTTCTCCCAGAGAATTTTATCTAGAGCTCGTGATCTAATGACATGTGTGCTCCTGCATATCAATGGATCTCATATGCTTCGGTTATTCGAGGTTCAATGATTTCAAGCTTTACTCCTTCTTTTTCTCTTGGAGATTACGATCTTCCACCACATACCCTCTAGATCTGACGTTCCAGATTCTCTTTGGCTCTTCGGCTCTTTGGGCTTCGAGAGTTTCAAAATCCTATGCACTCATTTCTACCAGAGTGATTTCACCTAGAGACTTAGATATGCTGACACTTACCCCTCCTGGTGATCAATGACCAAGATTTACTTCAGCAATTTCAACTTCCTCCTTTTCCACAAACTTTTGAAGTTGTGGATCTCGCACCACTTTTCATCCTTGACGATGGATGGTCCCAAATCACTTCGGGACTTTGGAAAGTCATTTCTTCTATGCACAAAAGGGTTAAAGATCATGCACTTTACCTTAGATCAGATGAATTTCGACCCTTTGCATTCAGATCCGATGGTCATGATCTATTCTTCTCCTTTGCACTCTCCTCTTATGTCTAGACGTAGATCATACGATCCATATCTCTTCTTTCGTAGATAATTTGACGTTCGTTGTCTCTCTTCCTCTTAATATTTTGATTTCTTCTGACTTCAAA
>JASDQU010373526.1:28007-59765 GCA_032191745.1 Picea mariana
CAGATGAATTTCGACCCTTTGCATTCAGATCCGATGGTCATGATCTATTCTTCTCCTTTGCACTCTCCTCTTATGTCTAGACGTAGATCATACGATCCATATCTCTTCTTTCGTAGATAATTTGACGTTCGTTGTCTCTCTTCCTCTTAATATTTTGATTTCTTCTGACTTCAAAGAGTTTTTAAGTGTTCAAATGTTATTTCCTTTGAACCTTCTCCTGCAGACCCAACTATCTTGGGTCTCATCTTCGCTTCTGAAAGTGTTATCTCTTCTAAGCTTTAGGACTTTAAATAAGTCTATCTCCTATGCACTCCTTGTGTTACCTCTTTTGATCTTTTTTATATGCGCAGTCTTCTAAGGGTATCGACCCTTATGTTTCTTTTCAAAGGAAAACTTTGTGCCCTCCTAGAAACCTTCTTTTCAATGCACACCTTGAAGAGCTCCTTCTTACAGAGTGTTCAATAACTCTGTTTCTCCCTGAACTCAACACAAGATTCTTCCTGTGTACTCCTTGCACTTCTGCTGATGAAGGTTCAATGAAGTCTCTCTTGAGTGTTTTTGAGGTTAACTCACCTCTGTCAATGCATTGCTTGCAAACAATGTGCACTCCTTGCACTCGAAACTCTACGCTATCACTTTTGATCTTATGAGTTGAAAAAGACTTTGTCAATGCACTCCTTGCAGACTGTGTGCACACCTTGCATAGACTCAAAAAACAAATAATGATTGAACCTGTGCAAACATTTCATGATTTCATATACTCGTAATGAGATTCGTTCATTCATGAAAAATGAAATAACATAAACACTGTAAACAATAGCGACACTCTGGTAATGATTGGATCAATTTTCCTCTGTTATATTGATTCAAATATAAATATCTACAACTATGAAAAATGATAACTAAATCACAACGATCTCCTATCTAATTTGCTCCATTACATTAATCTCTGGGAGTGAAACTCTGATATCTCTTGCGATCATTCAGTTTTCGAGCATTTTTCTTTTCTTCAATCATCCGTTCAAAATGGATCTGCAGAAAACACTAGTTTTTAGATTCCTTTTTAAAAAGATGTGCTATGTTGTTGTGTTGTCCCTCCATGTGGGATTTGTTTATGATTCTCTTGTATCAAAAATCCTTTCACAAAATCCATTTATATGGGAACAAGAATATGTATATCTTAGAGTTACTAATGATCATTTTTTTCCATTTATTAACAACTACATTGATGAAGTGGATGTAGATGTTGTATGAATTGATGTGTTTGGTGTATTGTTTGGGAGATAAACATGTAAATGAGGGATGTGATATTTAGAAGGATAGAAAATAAAAACAATAATGGTATTGGATGGGAATTCCTTCACCATTAACATGTACAATGGTGAATCCAATGTCTCACTGGGAAGTTCCAACAATTCCAAGAAATTGCCTAGCTCAAGTAGAAATTTTGAATTTCTTTTGTTGAGATAGAGTCAATAAAAAGATTAATTGTTGAAAGTAAATGCGTACCTAGAGGGATGTGTTAGCACTAGGAATTTATCTCAGAATACTAAAGGTCAAGCCTAGTACCCATCAGAATATGAAAAATTAAATCAATTTAAATGGGTGGATCAGAAAGAAAGAACAAGCAAGAGGTCAACAATTTGATAGTAGATCAATGATATACCATTGGGCATGGAGTCAAAACCACTATGCAGATTGAAGGAAATAAATATAAATATAATTTTAAGAGATTATATGATGATGATTAGAATAAAGGAAAGTGAAAACAAGAAGAATGTCTACTAAAGAGAGATCCTCTCTACAAAATAGATTGAAAAATGATTCAACAAAAACAATGATTAACAGGCCAACTACAAAAAATCCTTTGTTGCTCAGGGATACATTAATCAAAGGCATCATTTTGTCATCAAAACCTGAAATATATTCAATCAATAAGATAACAAAAGAAATGGAAAACAAACAAGACAAATTGATAAACAACTCTTATGAATATTTAATGGTAGAAATGCTAAATGTGACTAGGGTTTCAACTAATGTCTAAAGTATGAAGAATGCAGGTGAAGTTAGAAGTCCTTAGTGTATGAAGATATTGGATTGGTCTCTATACATGCCTTACTAAGCTGGTTCTCAACTGAGGAGATTTTTATCTCTAGTAGGTTGGTGCCTAGAAGTGCTACTAAGTTTGTTCTTGGGTGAGGAGTTTGGTGTCTCCTGTAGGTCGGTCCGTGCAAATATCGTAATAGTAGGTTTGTTCCTACAAGTGCTACTAAGTTGGTGCTTAGGTGAGGAGTTTGGTCTCTCCAACAAGTTGGTGCCTACAAATATTGTAACAGTAGGTTTGTGCCTACATGAACTTATAAAGATAGGTTTTATGGTTTTCTTTCGATTGGGTTTCCATGTTAAACTTTGTGCATTGTGATATGTGATTATTGTTTCTCATCTAATGAATGGTTGAATAAAGAAAACATTATATTATATTGATTCACCCCCCCCTCTTAGTATAAGCATGTGTTCAGCAATAATCTCTAGTGGGCTCCCTAAATCCAAATATTTCCTTTGAACCCCCCATCTCCATTTGAACCTAACTTAAGGCTACCTTGTGTTATTTTCCTCAATTGAATGAGGATGTTGTTCAAATATGTTAATGCCCTATTTTGTCTAGCTTGTATTGTATATGATTTGGATGTCTATATTTGATTGTCATGGTGACTATGATTTGAAATGGATGAGGATATAATTTGTCATATATTTTAGTACTTTCTCAATAGAATATTTGTTGGTTGTGGAGCTTGATTATTTCCAGATTCAGAGGTCTTTGTTTTCAGTCGTGTTTATACCCCATGAATACTTTACACCCCATWAGAATGTATCCCTTTATATGTTGGATAATAATAAAGAGAAGGACCTAGAAATTTCTCTAGTGGACATATCCCACACTGGGTGAACCACGTAAATCTATGCCTCTATTGTATTATGTATCTTATGTGTTTTTTTTCCACATTTGTTTTATTTTATTTCTCTGTGATCYTGTTTTTATAACAACTGGTATCAGAGAAAAAGGTAACTTGCAGAAAAAGAGGGTTCTTGGTTCGAGTGGGAGCAATGGCGGAAGACGGAAAGTTTAGGGTCGAGAAATTTAATGGCCAAAACTACCATCTATGGAAGATGTGGATGGAAGATTATTTATATCCAAGGATATATTCCTACCATTGGGTGGAATAACAAAGAATTTGATGGCTATGAAGGATGAAGAATGGGATATTCTTGATAGAAAGGCTCTAGGAATGATACGGTTGAGCTTGGGAGCATCAATGGATTTCAATATTTTGAAAGAAAAGACAACAAAGGGTTTTATGAACGCATTGGCTAAATTGTATGAAAAAACCTCAGCGTCCAATAAGGTATTTCTAATGAAGAGATTATTTAATATGAATATGTTAGAAGGTTGGTCTATTGAAGATCATTTAAATGAAATTAATATGGTTACTAATCAAGTAATTTCTGTAAAAGTGGACTTTGATGATGAGATCATGGATATGCTAATCTTGTGCTCATTACTAGAAAGATGGAACGAATTGGTCATGGTTGTAAGTAACTCTGTCTCTGGTTCAAATACTTTAAAATTTGATGATGTTGTTGGTGTTATCCTTACTGAGGAAATGCGATGGAAAAACACATGTGAGACATCAGGCAATGCATTGAATAGGGAGAACATGGGAAGACAAAAGGATAGAGGAAAGGGCTCATGGACCCGCAAGAATTCTAGGAAGGGCATATCCAAATCAAGACTTAGAAATATAGAGTATTGGAATTGTGGGAAGAAATGACATTTGAAGAAAGACTGCAGAGCTCCAAAGAAACAAAGAGATGGACAATAAGAGAGAAATTAGGAAGCAAATGTTGTAGATGATGTGTTACAAGATTCTTTGATTCTTTCAGTAGATAATATTTATGAGTCTTGAGTGGTAGATTTAGGGGATTCATTTCATGCCACACCCCATAGGAAACATTTTCTAGATTATGTTCAAGGTGATTTTGGATAGGTTCATTTGGGTGATGATGCACCATGCAAAATTGTTGGAATGGGAAAGGTAAAAATAAAGAAAAGCAATGGAAACCAATGGTTGTTGAAAGAGGTAAGACATGCTCTAGATCTAAGGAAAAACCTAATTTCAACAGGACAGTTGGAAAGTGAAGGTTGTATATCCATATTTATAGATAAGACGTGGAAGGTAATCAAAGTATCATTGGTGATAGCAAAAAGAGAGAAGGTAGGTACATTGTATTTATGTACTGGTAATACTAAATCTTCTATCTCTTTAGCTTCTACAGGAGTGGATACATCACTGTGGAATCATAGGCTTGGAAATATGAGTGAGAAGGGGATAGAAATAATTCACAAAAGAAATTTGTTTCCAGATCTTAAACAAATTGATTTGGAATTTTGTGAGCATTGTGTTTATGGAAAACATAAGAGAGTTAGATTTATCAAAGTTAGAAAAGAAAATAAGAGTGAAAGGTTAGAGATTGTGCATACATATGTATGGGGACCAACTCAGGTATCATCTCTTGGTGGCTCTCATTATTATGTTTCTTTTATTGATGTTGTAACTAGAAAAACTTGGGTTTATTGCATTCGACAAAAATCTGATGTTTTTGATACTTTTAAGAAATGGAAAGATTTGGTTGAGAATGAGAGAGGAAAAGAGTTGAAGTGTCTCGGATCAGATAATGGAGGTTTATATTGCATCAAGGAGTTTGATGATTATTTTTCATACCATGGGATTCGTAGAGAGAAGATATTTCCAAGAAAACCACAAGAAAATGGTGTGTCGAAAAGGATGAATAGGAAAATCATGGAGCGTGCAAGGAGTATGAGATTGCATGTTGGTTTTCCCTTACAATTCTGGGTAGATGTTGTAGATATTGTTGTTTACTTAATAAACAAAGGACCTTAAAGCTCTTTGGATGGTAGAATTCTAGAGGAGGCATGGACAGAAAAAAAGGTAAACTATTATTTTTTGAAGACTTTCAGTTGTGAAGCATTTGTCCATATTGATAAATAAAATAGAACAAAGCTTGAGGAAACATCCAAGTAGTGTACCTTTATTGGATACGGTGTTAATGATTTTGGTTGTCGCTTATGGGATTATGAAAATAAAAAAATCATTAGGAGTAGAGATGTCATATTCAATGAGAAGTCCATGTACAAAGATTAGTTGCAGGGAAAGAAACAAGAAAAAGAAAAAACAGAATACATAGTGCTTGATGACATCAATGGAAAAGAAATTCCAAAGGAACCAAAAAATAAAAATGTACAACAACAGGAGCAACAGGTACCTCAAACTCTTGCAAGTGTAGTTATAAGATATACCAGGTTAAGTATACCCCCTGAACGATATTCTCCTTCATTTTATTATTTATTGTTTATTGATTCTAGTGAACCAGAATGTTATGAAGAGGCAATGTAGGTAGACACAAAAAAGAAGTGGGAGCAAGGAATGAATGAGGAAATGGATTCCTTGATAAATAATCATACTTGGGACTTGGTTCAGTTGCCTACAGCAAAAAGAACATTGCAGAATAAATGGGTTTACAAGTTGAAGGAAGAAGATGGAGGAGAAAAGCGGTACAAGGCTAGACTTGTTGTAAAGGGGTTTTCACAAAATAAAGGTAAATATTTTGATGAAATATTTTCTTCTGTTGTTAAAATGACTTCAATTAGGACTATTTTGAGTCTTGTGGAATTATAAGATTTGCATCCTGAACAATTAGATGTAAAAATAAATTTTCTCCATGGGTATTTGGAGAAACAGATTTATATGCAGTAGCCACAGGGGTATGAGGTCAAAGGAAAGGAGAATTTGGTATGTAGGTTGAAGAAGAGCTTGTATGGCCTAAAGAAAGATTCAAGGCAATGGTATTTGAAGTTTGACAGGTTTATGATAGAGCATGGTTATAGTTGATGCCATTATGATCACTGTGTTTATATTAAAAAGATAGAAAATGGAAGCTATATTATCTTGCTATTATATGTAGATGACATGCTTATTGTAGGGTCTAATATGTAGGATATAATTTTTCTCAAGAATAAATTAGATAATTCATTTGTGATGAAGGATTTGGGTGCTGCAAAGAAAATCCTTGGCATGAGAATAACAAGAGACAGGAAAAATCACAAATTGACATTATCTCAGGGTGAGTACATAGAGAAGGTGTTGGAGAGGTTTAGAATGCAGAATGAAAAAAAACTTAATACACCTTTGGCCATCCATTTCAAATTAACTAAGAAAATGTGTTCCAAGACACATGAGGAGATAGAATACATGTCCAGGTTCCTTTATTCATCAACAATTGGCATCTTCATGTATGCGATGGTTTGCACAAGACCAGATATTGGACATGCAGCGGGAGTTGTGAGAAGGTATATGAACTATATAGGTAAAGAACATTGGGAGGGAGTAAAGTGGATTCTCAGGTATTTGAGATGTACTTCTACTCATGCATTATGTTTTGGAGGATCAAACACTTTTCTATAGGGATATGTTGATTCAGATATGGTAGGTGATAAAGATAGAAGGAGGAGCACCGAAAGGTATGTTTTTACTATAGGTGGAACAACAGTAAGTTGGATTTCGAAACTGAAAAAAAAAATTCACTTTCAACAATAGAAGCAGAGTATGTTGTTGCTATAGAGGCTAGTAAATAAATTATTTGGTTACAGAGGTTTATGGAGAAATTGGGAAAGAAGAAGGAGAACAATAGGTTGTACCGTGAAAGTGAGAGTGCCATTCACATTGAAAATAACTCATCCTTCCATTTGAATACTAAGCATATACATTTGAGGTACCATTTCATACGATCCATCTTGGAAGATGGACATTTGAAGTTGGAAAAGATACACACTAGCTAGAATCCTGCAGACATGTTAACAAAGGGAGTAACCAGGGAGAAACTGAGTTCCTTCTCATTTTCAGTTGGTCTTCAAGAATGAATATGAAGATGAGAAACTTTTCAGGTCCAAGAAGGTTCAGAGTCCAGCATATACAACAATGATGGAGTTGTTGAGATCAGTCTGCAAGTGGTAGATTGTTGGTTGTGGAGCGTGATTATCTCCAGATTCAGAGGTATTTTCTTTCAATCATGTTTATACCCCATGAAGAATTTACACCCCAGAAGAATGTACACTCTTCCATGCGGGGGAGTGCAGAGGGGGGTTACCCCCTCTGTGGGGTCCAGGGGTGAAGCCCCTGAAGGAAACTTTTCATTGTAAATGTATATTATAATTTCATTGTAAATCTGGACCAATCATTATATGGTCGCAGATATAACAATAGAAATTATGTTAGGTTGTGTTTCCCTAGAAGGAAACCCTCTGTTATGAGGTAAATTTATTGTGGCTATGCATTATGGATAATATTGTATTCTGAAATAGGATATTATGAGAGAAAGAAGATAAATTTATAGAGGGTTTTCTATAGGTTGTATCCTTTCATATGCTAGATAATAATAAAGAGAGGGACTTGGCAATTTCTCTAGTGGATGTAGCCCACACTGGGTGAACCACGTAAATCTGTGTCTCTATTGTATTGTGTATCTTATGTGTTTTGTTTCTACATTTGTTTTATTTTATTGCTCCACGATCCTATTTTGTTAAAAATATTAAATCTATGGACATGTTCATCCCATTTTAGGAGAAATACATAGTTTGATGATCTAGGATACTCAATGTTTCGAAGGCCATGTCAGGCACAAAATGGTCATTTTTTGGTCAAAATTGTGTGAACAAGGTTCTGAACCCTTTAATGTTTTTCTTTTCTTTGATATTTTGAGAAATGAATAGATAACATCAATCAAAGTCTACATGAGGAATTTTTTCCTCTTATAGGTCAACCTATAATTTGACCACTAATATTGATCACATGTAGTGATAATAAAATTTGGGATTTCAAGAAAATTCTACTATGGGATTTCAAAAAGATTTTATAGAGTCCATAAAACTAACCTTAGTTGTGAGTTGAGCCATGAAAAAATCCTAACACTAACTCTAGATGGCCATCAAGACATGTTAAATACTAAGCTGCTAGGAAAGGAAGGAGTTATGTTCCTATTGTATTTGATTATTGTTATGTGGTTATGAAGAACAAAGGAGTGGGATATTTTGAGTAGAATGGAGGAAGTAGAAAACCCATAGTAGCCACCAAGCCACAATGTTTATTGTAACTTCTTATAAATTCCACATTTCTTTGTACTTGCATTTTATATCTGAGAAAAAAATAGAAAATCATAGTTCTTACCTTTGATATGGGATTTCCCATATTGGATTTACTAGGGTACATCTCATCTTCATTATTTTGTATGTTTTCATGTTTATTTTTTTATATTTTTTATTACATAATTAGTAATTTTAGTAATTTAAGCACTATGTCGATAATATTAAATCATAATAATAAGTAAACATTGTAGAATAAGGATTTTTCAGAATAAGGATTTTTTATAAACTTGTAAGATCGATGTGACAATATATCTAGTTGAATATGCATGACAATTTATAGATCATATTGGTATCAAAGTAGTTGACCTTGAGTTTTTTGGGGTACTGGAGGATCAAACAAATGGCTCAAGGAAAGATGTCCCAAATTTACCCTAACCATGGTGTTTGAGTACAATTGCAATCTAAGGAGTGAATTAGAGGATTAATTCATAAAGTTGGAAGAAAAAGTAGTTCATATCTATCACAACATGGAAATGCTCATGGTAGCTCCAGATAACAATTTTGAACTTTTCATGAAGTTTGGTAGCTATAAATAAAAATAAACCTATAATGGGAAATTTGAAGACAAGAAAGAACCAGAAAGGAGCCAAAAAATGAGACACCAATATCCAACATTGCATCTTCGCAATCCTCATACAAGCTTGCAGTGAAAGTGCATATCAAACCCTATCAAGGTGAGATTGAAGCTATAAATTTCAACCACTGGTTACAATATTTAGAAGCTTATTCTAGTGTATATAAGATAAAATAAGAGGAAAATATATCATTTTGTTGACTATAGTTATAATTCCATGCTAAAAGTTAGTTGGAATTCCACATAGAGACCCTTAGATTCGATGGTCTTTCCTTAGTAACTAAGTGAGGTGTTTAAATCCCTCATTAAGTTTATTTTTTACCTTATTGGGTAGGGAGCAGACAAATGGATCTATTCGAAATAGTTTAGACAAAATTAAGGACATATTGTACAAGATCACATCATTGAGTTTCAAATAAATCCATTATGTTGGGAATATCTCCCAAGAACCCATATATATTGTTATAAAATCTAGGTGGCCTCCAAAATGATTTATTGAGGCAAGTGATCTTCTTCCAACCAATAACCATTAACGAGACCTATGCAGGAGAACAATATTTGAATATGTAGAATAAAAAAGCACAACCAAATATTAGGAACAAAATATACCAAAAAGGTTATTCCAAGGAGAAAAAGAAGAAGTGGAAAGTAAAGAGTGAGATGCGGAAATCCATTTTGTATCAATACAAGGATCCATGCAACCACTGTAACCATTGTAATATCTATGGTGATGCTAAATAAAAGTGTTGGAATATACAACCAAAACGTAATCTAAATATATCCATGAAGGACTACAAGAAGAAGAATGAACTAGCTATGGATTTAGGAGAATGTGTAGAGAGGAGCTCGTAGATAAAAATAAAATCACTATGATGTAGAAGAAGGTGAACCTCAATGGAATCCATTCTAGGTATGTGATGGATATGAATAAACTCTCTCATATCAATATCTAGATGAATAAGACAAATGTGGATTCTTTATTTGATTTTGATTCATAATCTAGACTCATAAAAGTGGATTTCATGAGTAATCTTGGATTGGCAATTCATGAAAAGACTTTCACAAAATCCATTTAGATGGGAAAAAAAATATGTATATATTAGAGTTACTAATGATCAATTTTTCCATTTATTAACAACTACATTGATGAAGTGGATGTAGATGTTGTATGAATTGATGTGTTTGGTGTATTGTTTGGGAGATAAAAATGTACATGAGGGATGTGATATTTAGAAGGATATAAAAGAAAAAAATAATGGTATTGGATGGAAATTCCTTCACCATTAATGTGCACAACGGTGAATCCAATGTCTCACTAGGAAGTTCCAACAATTCCAAGAAATTAACTAGCTCAAGTCGAAATTTTGAATTTCTTTTGTTGAGATAGAGTCAATAGAAAGATTAATAGTTGAAAGTAAATGCATCCCTAGAGGGATGTGTTATCACTAGGAGTTTATCTTAGACTTCTAAAGAGAAAGCCTAGTACCCATCAGAATATGAAAAATTAAATCAATTTAAATGGGTGGATCAGCAAGAAAGAACAAGAAAGAGGTCAACAATCTGATAGTACATGAATGATCTACCATTGGGCATGGATTCAAAACCACTCTGCAGATTAAAGAAAAGCAAGCTAAATATAAAGTTAAGAGCTTATATGATGATGATTAGAAGAAAGGGAAGTGAAAAAAAGAAGAATGTCTACTAAACATAGATCCTCTCTACCAAATAGATTGAAAAATGCTTGAATAGAAACAATGATTAACATGCCAACTACAACAAATTCTTTGTTGCTCGAGCTTCCATTAATCAAAGGAATCCTTTGATCCTCAAAACCTGCAATATATTCAATCAAGAAGATATAAAAATAAATGGAAAACAACAAAGACAAATTGATAAACAACTCTTATGAATATTTAATGGTAGAAATGCCCATTACAAACAGGCCCTTAGGCATACAAATACGAAGCTAAACATCTCCTCTAGTTCTCTCCTCTCTTAGATCATGAATCCAACCCTTTCCTTATCAAAATACACTTCATATATAGTGAATGATATCTCTCTACTCTAATGAGATAGAAACCAAGGTGCTACATAGGATTCTCCTGCATTTAGAAGTCTGTTACAAAATATTCCAACAAAAACGTAAATAATTCATATTTTTGGGGATCGTGTCTATTGTCATAAGTTCCTTTTTAAAACAGATCATGCTTCTTGATATGGATATAGAACACATGTCCCTCATGTCCAAATAACTCCTAGGAAACCACTTGAACCTTCCCTGAAAGCTAGAAGCCTTCCCATAGCTCATATTTGTCATACTGTTAGAGTTTGCAGTGCCTTTGACATCATGGGCTATGAACTTTCCTATAGGTGATGATTTTGACTTTTCTCCCAAACTATGAACTGGGTTAGGGTTTTTTTTTTTTATCAAGTCAATGGAAATACGGTGCTTCTCCGCACCAAATTTCCAAACAAACCAAATTAGAATTCAAATGTTATGATCAAAACATGACTCGATTGTGTACTAATTTCTACAAACTATCCCAAATTACCAATTTGTAGAGCCAGTGAGGCTAAGCGTTGTGAACGTTCCTCTAGCAGCCTAATTTCTTGTAAAAGTATTCCAACCTTTCAAAAATTGTACCTGAATTAGGATAGACATTCCACAAGCTATTGCAAGATTATTTCAACCTAAAGTAACCTTGAAGAAACATAAAAAAAATGCTCAGTTTAACTCAAAATCCAAAACCATCACTTAATGTTGTAACTATGTGCAAAACAATAAACCTTGAAAAAAATGTTTTGATGTGGAGGATCATTGTTTATTTATCTTCTGGTTTTGGTACTCCTTCTAGTAGCCATATTAGCCAACATGATCTAGATGGATATCGGTGGCCACCCAACTATTCTAGTTGCACGAAAAATAGTTTTCCACATTGGCTATTATTCGACAACTTTTATGGTTCCAAACTTTCGAGGCCATTTTGAGGCCCTAAACAACGTGTTTTGGGGATTTGGGTTCTACGTGATTGCCAAAGACACTGACCTGGGCCAATCGAAAATTGTTCTTCTCGGTTAGACCTTTCCAACGGGCTATCATGCGCCTAAAACATAGATTGTATGGAAAGGTTACAACCCCAAGAAGTTGATGTACTAACTTACCCAATTAGGGCCCAGATGACTTTTGGCGCTTCATCTCCTAAGGTTAGTTTTTTAGATGTCTAGGGTTTTTGATATTCCCATTTTATTGTAAAAGGACTTCAAAGCCTCACTGTAACCATCTTCTTCTGAATGAGCATAAACATCACATCTCTTCTCAGAGATAAGCCACCACCATTCCAACAAGCTTGTTTTCCACAACATTTTATAGTTTCAACTTATTTCCTTATTGAATAGAAACACAATTTTATTGTATCTCTGTTATTTATTGTTAACCATATTTTAATAATATGTATTCATTTTGTTCTTCTCATAAAATATGGATCAATGGTATCATTTTAATATTCCATATATAAAAAGTATGCATAATAGAAATAAAATGCTAGAAATGGCCGATAAACAACAATATAACCAGAAAAACACCGCTATAAAACCAAAATAATATCAGAATAATGCTAGAAAAAGAACTTTGATTAGTGAACGCAATGTTCACTTACCTCCTAGAGGGGGAAACCTCCAACAGAGAAGATCTCTATTACAATAATATCCAAGACAAGAGTTCTCATACCCTCGACTCCTATTTATATTAAATATGTCTATCAAAAGAACTATCTAGAGTAAGATCCTTCTAGAAGCGGAAGATTCTATTAGGTATTGTTACATTCAACTTGTTCTTCCTTATTTCTATGCCTTATTAATATTGACCTTATTACATTAGAATATATTATTCTACCTACATGAGGGTTAGGTCCCTAACATGTCCTCCCCCTTAAGAATAGCCTTGTCCTCAAGGATTGAGATGTGGAAATTGTTGAAGAATAGTAGTTGGTTCCCAAGTGGCATCTGTTGGGTTTGTATCCTTCCACTAGACTAGCACTTGCTTGATGGTTTGCTGACATAGACGACGCTCATGCTAGTCCAAAACTGCTTCTGGTTGTAGCCAAATGGAGACTTCTTCATCCAACTCATGAAGGTTGGTTTGTGTTTGGCACTTATTTCCAATCATGTTCTTTAAGCAAGAAACATGAAAAACATGATGAATCTTATAATAACTGGTCAAAGCTAACTAATACACCACTTGTACCAAACACTTGAGAACATTATAAGGACCATAAAATTTGGGCGCTAGTTTTTTACAATGGTCAGCCTTGAGAGAATTCTTCTTGTAAGGTTGCAGTCGAAGAAATACATGATCCCCTTGTGCAAATTGACATTCAAAGTGACCTTGATCGTCTTGTTTCTTCAAGAGATTCTGAGCCATGACCAAATTCTCTTTAAGGGTATGGAGAATAGCCTCTTGAACTGTAAGCGTTTGGTCCTCTACCTGGACCTTCAAGACACCTCGTAAATATGAGAGAATTGAAGGTGGATTTTGTCCATATACTGCTTCAAAAGGATTCAAGAGGGTAGTTGTATGGTATAAAGTGTTGTACCACCATTCATCTAGTGGAAACCATTGAGCCCATTGATTTTGATTTTCTTATGCAAAACACCTCAAATATGTTTCCAAACACTTGTTGACAACTTCAGTTTGACCATTAGTCTGGGGATGATAAGTTGTGTTGAGATGCAATTGGGTGCGTTGTATATTGAACATTTCTTGCCAAAAATTGTAGGTGAAAGTTGGGTCGCGATCATAAAAAATAGAATGTGGCATGCCATGAATCTTGAAGACCTGATCCATGAAAATTTGAGCCACAGTGGATGTTGTAAATGGGTGTTGAAGAGAAAAAAAATGATCATACTTGGAAAGGTGATCAACGACCACCATGACGACTGATTTATTGCTCGATTTAGGTAAGCTTACAATAAAATCCATAGAGACATCCCTCCAGATAGAAGGGGTGGAATCAGAAGCGGTTGTAGTGTGCTAGGAGATTTGACTATTTTGTCGTTGTTGCATTGACACACATCACATTCAACCACAAAATTATGAACGTCCCGTTTCATACCATCCCCCAAAAAAGAGCGTTTGATCCTGTCATAGGTTTTTTTAAACCGTGATTGCCCTGCTATGGGTGTACCATGAAGCTCAGAAAGTACCATGGATTTAAGTTTTGACTGGTTTATTAAATACAAAGGGCCTTTGTATCGAAGCTCATCATGGAGCTATGAGTACCCTGGGGAAACTGGAGAATTGGACTACAATTGTTGTATCAGATGTGAAGTTTTGGGATCTTGTAGCCATTCCTGGCGAACAACTTGGAGCCAATCTAGAACAATGAAGGAGAGATAAAAAAGGGAACCTTCATCTTCATATTTTCATGAAAGTGCATCTGCAACCACATTGTTTTTTCCTTTCTTGTAAATGATCTCATAATCATATCCAAAGAGCTTAGTCACCCATTTTTGGTGCTCTGGGGAGGAAATGCATTGTTCCAGATAATATGTAAGGCTTTGATGATATTTATTAATTTGGAAGTGTTTCCCCAACATATAAGGGCTCCAAAGATCAATGACATGCATAATTGCAAACATTTCCTTTTCATAGACTGATTTTCCCAAATTTCGTTCAGACAATTTTTTGTTGGTAAAGGCCAAAGCCCAATCCTCTTGCATAAGGACATCACCAATTCCTTTTGTTGAGGCATCACATTACAAAAAAAAGGCCTTTGTGAAATCAGGAAGTGCCAGGACTGGAGTGGTGCACATGGCCATATTCAAGGTTTGAAAATCCTGAGCAGTTGTTGGAGTCCAGGTGAAAGAATTATTGTTAAGGAGTGCAGTGAGAGGGGCCATAATCTTTCCATATTTCTTAACAAACTTGAGATAATAACCTATTAATCACAGATATCCACACAATATTTTGAGAGTCTTTGGGTGAGGCCAGTATTTTATAGCTTTGATCCACCCTGACACCGTGATTTCCAACAAGATGACCCAAGTATTCGACTTCTGAGGCACAAAAATAAAATTTAGATTGTTTTAGGAAAAGTTGGTGCTGAGAGAGTAGATGGAGAACTCTATCCACATGAGAAAGATGGTTTGTCCAATTTTTTATATAGATGAGGATATCATAAAAAAAAACTAAGAAAAAATGATGGAGAAAAGGATGGAAGACATGATTCACGAGGCTTTGGAAAGTGGAGGGAGAATTACACAAACCAAAGGGCATGAACAAAAACTCATAGTGGCCCTCATGAGTTCTAAATGAAGTATTAGGAATGTCTGCCTCTTTCATACGGATATAGTGGTAGCCATAACAAAGATCAAGTTTAGTAAAGAACTAGGTGCCACTCAATTCATCCAAGAGGTCATCAATGACAGGAATGGGGAATTTGTCTTTAATGGTGAGGTTTTTGAGGGCTCGGAAATCAGGACACATGCGCCAAGAATAGTCTTTTTCCATGAATATGACCACATGTGAAGAGTAGGGGCTCGTACTAGGGAAAATAACACCTGCGTTAAGAAGTTCTTGAACCATTTTCTCAATTTCATTTTTTTGGGAAAAGGGGTGACAATAGGGACATATATTGGGAAGAAGGATTCTTGGGACATGGGGAATGGAATGATCGTGAACACCACGGGAAGGAAGGAGTCCCTAGGGAGTGGAAAAAACCACTTGATGTTTAGAGAGGATGGATTGGAGGTCATGCGGCATAGAGGGTGTCTCAGTTGCTTGTATGGAATGGAGTTGGGTAATAACTCTCGAATGACCTTTTTTGAGAAACTTTTCCATGTGATGGGAACTAATGATCTCATGGGAATCAACGATGATTCCTTGGAACATATATTCTTGTCCCTCCTGGTCGAATTGCATTGTTAATACCTTAAAATCCATGAGAATGGGACCCAAAGTCCTTAGTGGGTCTGAACCCAATAGAATGTCAAAACTACCCATGTCGATAGCAAACATATAAGATTTTAGGTGGTAGTCACCAATTTGGAGACACACATTTTCACAACTCCCTCCACATTTCATGGACCTTCCATTGGAAATCATGATTTGGAAATTATTAACTACACTGATATAACAATTAGTTTCTTGGGCAATGTGATGATGAATAAAATTGTTTTTTATTCCACTATCAACAAGAATGATGACCTTCCTATGCTTGATGTAGCCAATTAGTTTGAGGGTTTGGGGATCAAAGAAGCTACTGAGAGCATTTAGGGAAATGCCCGATTCTACTTCAGGAGGGTTTGAGGAAAAATGTCAGTGGGTTCGGGTGACTCAGACGTAAGGGGAGCTTCAAAATCCTCTTTCTAAACCTCCTCTAATTTTTCATCACAATTATAACAAATACCTTTGAGTTGGAGTTCATCCATTTTGGCCCTGGTCAATTTTTGGATCTTTATTGGAGTAGAAGGAAGAGTGGGATTTACTAGTTTAGTGTGAGGAATAAAGGAGGGTTTCTAGTTTTGAGAAGAGACAACCTATTGTGATTCCTTATCTCATTTAGTATCCTCCACCCAAATCTAAGACAAATCCATGAGGACATGGGCACAAATATCATCCTTGAGGCCACTGATAAAACATTCTCAGAAAAAATCATCAGACATGCCCTCTGTACAAAAACCCAGTCACTCAAAAGCAGTTATAAAGTATTCCACTATTCCAAATTGTTTCGACTTTGTCAAATCGACTAAATGGTTGGTGTCAGTTTCAAAACATTCATAAAGCTCTGCCACAAAGTGCATCCAAGAAACATACCGTTGACGGGAAGTTTTTCTCCATTGCCACCATTGCCAATTTTCTTGATCTAGATAGAGAACACCATACTAGAGTTTGGCCAAGTCATCTGTAATGTCATACAAAGAGAAACAATGTTCCATTTGAGTTACCCAACCGGTGGGATCTGGGCCATCAAATTTGGTCACATCCACCCATGGAAGGTGTAGGTCACGCTGAAAGTGATGGGGCTGAAAATTATGGGAATGAGAGGAAGTTTCAGCTTCGGTATGCAAAGGTGGGGCAGATAAAGGGGGATATGCAGGGATATGCAGTTTGGTGCAAATCATTGAAGTGACGGATTCAAGCTAGGTAGTCATGTATTGTTTGAGGTCTTATTTGAGTTCCGCGATTGAGGCAGCGATGGAGGAATGCATGTTTTTATTGATGGTGGAAATATTGACACTGAGTTGTCTCACTTGTTGTTGGTTCTCTATGAAATTATATTGCAAGTTATTAAAGCGATCTTCTAAGTCTTGGCTACGGGTATGGGCCATGATGACGATGGCACTAAAAAGGGGTGGGTGGGATCAAAAATTTTGATGAAACATTGTAGGTATGAATGTGATAAGGGCGAGGAGATAAATCCAATGGAATAGGTCTGCAATAATGGTGCAAAAATTTCTAGACTATACCTGTGGAGTTATACTCTGGTCTGAAGAATACTGCAGTGATGAAATGCCAAAATGCTTAACCAGTAAGAAATTTGTAGTGATTTGGCAACTCGAACATGGTTGCGCAGCAATAGATCTTGTCTTTTTAATTTTTTGTTTCTGTCCCCAAGGTTTAGGTATTCAAGGGTTCTACAGACAAGGGTTTGCCTTGTGCTATATCTCTTTGATATACATGTGGGGTCCAACAGTAGTACTTGGCCCGATATCTTAGGGCACCAACTAAAGAGGCTAGATCGTGACCTTAGCCAAACTACCTGACTACCCAAGTACTAGAGAGTATGTTCCCAAGTTTTTTTTCTCGGTGGGAATATAGTAGTCAGGCGAATGATCAGTTTATCTAAAGAGGGCTTCTGGAAATATAGGCCGATCCATATATAGTTGTTCTCTGATGCGCATCCACTCGAAGGGGTACCAACATGGGTTACAAGGGTGGCCAATAGATGTGTTCTTAAGTACTAGTTGTATTTTCTGCGTGTATGAATCCATCAACCATGGGTTTATGCGCGTAATTATAGATCTTTGTATCTTTAAGACGTCGAAATACGTCTGTACCCTGAAAAAAATTAATCCACAATTTTCTACCAAGGAAAGTTCTCTCATACCACTTGTAATATTCCAGATATAAAAATTATGCAGAACAGAAATAAAATGCTAGAAATGGCAGGTAAACAACAATATAACTAGAACAACACCACTATAACACCAAAATGATATGAGAATAACACCATAAAAAGCACTTTGATTACTGAGATCAATGTTCACTTGGAGCTTCGAGAGGGAAACCTCCAACAGAGAAAAGATCTATTACAATAATATCCAAGATAAAAGTTCTCATGCCCTTGACTCCTATTTATACTAAATATTTCTATCAAAAGAACCATCTAGAGGAAGATCCTTCTAGAAGAGGAAGTTTCTATTAGGTCTTCTTACATTCGACTTATTCTTCCTTATTTCTAGGCCTTATTAATATTGACCTTTATTACATCGGAATATGTTATTCTACCTATGTGAGGTGTTAGGTCACTAACAATCAGAGTAGTCTTCTCCTTTTCGTATTAATGCATGTCCCCAACGAAGCCAGGGTACAAAGAATTAGATCTCGAGAGTATTTCTCTTGAGGAAAAAATCTCTCGCATGCCCAAGTGACCTCTCATGGTGGGATAAAATAAAGATGAAGGGACATGAGATCCTTTCAAAGTATTTCTTGAGGAATCCCTCATGCAGTAGAGGATCGAGATGATGGATAGTTTCGTGCAAATCCTTCGGCAGCTACCAACAGACAATGCATCTTCCTCAAGAGGAGGATCCGCCCCCTTTAAGGTACAAATCAACTTTGATATTCCTATATTTGAAGGTCATATAGAAACAAATGTTGTAGACAAGTGGTTGAATCTACTAGAAGGGTATTTTTTTGTCCATAACTTTTCGAATAGAGAAAAAATTACTTTTCTTCTTGTCAAAGTCATTCCCCATGTCAAAGATTCGTGGTAAAGTTTCTGTGAGAAAAAGGAAATAGAGGAACCCTCATTATTTACAGTCATGGCCACCTAGGAATTCTTCAGGGATGAAATTAAGGAAAAATACTACCCTTTATAAAGTTATGAAGACTTGTATACCAAATGGACCACACTGTGGCAAGAAAGAGACCATGCAATGCCAGAGTTCACAAATATCTTCCATGCCTTGTGCACCAAGATGGGTATCAAAGATTTAGAGTGACAGCTAGAGCTCAAGTATCATGGTTCTCTACATAGATACATCCAGATCGAAATGGAATTTTTGGACATATCGTTCTTGGGCGCGGCCTACCGATATGACGTAAAAATGAAGCAGAAGCTCTAACAAAAGACACAAAAATTTGAGCTTGGGAACCCCTCACAACAAAATCCAGGAAAGGGCATCCCCAACCCATAGAAATAAGGATAGAGAAAATATGGACAGTATCAAGACAACCAGTCCAAGCCGCAAGAAAATAAGGACACTGGAAAGACAAAGAAAGATACTACGAAGCGTTGCAACTTCCATAAGATCCCTTGGCATAACACTACTGACTTCCACTCAAAGTAGTCACCCATGGCTGAAGTGAAAGACTTTTCATCACCTTAAAGTTTTGACTTTGATTCAGAACCAGAAAGGGGAATATAGATCATTGATGCAGAACCTAGTTCCATCGTTGCTACCACAAAGCTCCAACATGGTAAACTTGATGAGTGAGAATAAGGAGAGGGTCTTCTCCATTCATATATGTCGGTAAATGGAACCCTGTTGCACTTCATCATTGATAGCGGTAGCCAGAAGAACCTCATATCATCATAGTTTTTCAAGAAGTTGGCCCTACCGACAATGCCACACCCACAACCCTACACCATTGGATGGCTCCACCAAGGAAGTGATCTCTACATCATCCAACAATGTCGATTGTCATATGACATCAAGACCTTTAAAGATGATGTATTGTGTGATGTTTCTCCTCTCAAATTTGTAATGTTCTTTTTGGCCAACCTTATTTATGGAAATGTCATGTTGTATATGAGTTTAGGCCTCATAGTGTTAGAATTACTTTGAACAAGAAATTGTACAGGATACCCGAGCCAGTCCCTCCTAGCGATATTTCCTTTATCTCTGCCAAGAAATGTAGGAAGGTCATTTCTCTAACTGAGAAATTTGTCTTCTTTGTGATTTTCTCTCAAAGTGAGGGAAAGATCATAGCCACATCTAGGGCCTCTGCAACCGATATCTCCATCGAACAGAAGAAGGTGGATAAGACTGTGGGAGAATACTCAGATATATTCTCCTCTCCTATCAGGGTACCTCCGCAGTACCAGGTCAAGCATCCCATCGATCTGACCACAGGTGCACCTCTACCCAATGGGTGAGTCTACCATTACTCTATGTTAGAAAATGAGAAGATCAAGAGGCATATCCAAGAATTTCTCTACAAGGGGCATATATGTCCCAGCTCATTGCCTTGTGGGAGCCCAAACGTGCTGGTGCAGAAGAAATATGGGACCTAGTGACTCTACATTGATTACCGAGCCTTGAATAAATTCACTGTCCGAAACCGATACCTGATTCCCCGAATCAAAAACCTCCTTGATCATCTCATGGGGGCAAAATACTTCATTAAGATTGATCTAAAGTTTGGCTACCCCCAGGTCCCAATAGAACAAACAGAGGTATGTAAGACTGCCTTCAAGTCAAAAAAAGTTCATTTTGAATGGGTTTTCATGCCCTTTGGTTTGACAAATGATCCAACAAATTTTATGAGGATGATGGACGATATCCTATGACCTTTCACCAGTACTTTTGTAGTGGTGTTTTTGGATGACATCCTCATATACAACAAGGCATGCATGAAACACTTGCAGCATACTCAGCAAGTTCTACACACCTTGCGACAACACAAACTATATGAAAAATTGGAAAAATGCTCCTTCGTCATGGAAAGGGTCCAATACTAAGGATACATCGTTGATCAGGATGGTGTGAATGTGGATCCATCCAAGATTTCGTTCACTCGTGATTGACCATCCCCAACCATACTCACTGAACTTTAGAGCTTCTTGGGCCTCGCCAATTTCTATCATAGGTTCATGCTAGGATTCTCTCATATTGCATGGGCCATCATCCAAGTAAACAGGGGGGGAAGTAAGGAAAAAATTGTGTGGGTCCTATCCCAACAAAAAGACTTCAATGAATTGAAGAAGTGTTTTCTCTCATCCTTGGTACTTTCATTAAAGGACTTGCAACATCCCTTTGAGATAGAGACAGATGCTTAAAAATATGTTTTGGCCATCATTATCACTCAACACGACCACCCTGTAGTATATCATGGTGAGATACTATCATATGTTGTCCATAAGTAGCTTACTTAGGACAAATAAATGTACTTCATTATTCAAGCATGCCACCAGTGGAGACGTTAGATTGTTGCAAAGGAGACATTCATCCAGACTGATCACAAGCCACTATAGTTCATGCTGACCTAAACCAAATTGCAAAATGACTATCATCTGAAGTGGTCAACATACTTACAACAGTTCCACCTCAAAATAAAGTACAAAACAAGAAGTAACAACCGCGTTGTTGACTACCTCAACCGACTTCTAGTTATGACACTCACCACGGTGCTAGATTCTTGCAGTCACAAGACCTCTGAATGGCCCCACCCTATGAGACAGAACCTGACTTCTAGACCACCTACCAAATGTTGGGTGCCAACTCAGTGGTCACTAATTTCCATCTTCAGTATGGGTTGTTGTGTCTTATGGGCCATCTCTACATTCCATCAAGAGAGCACATGAAGCTAATTTGGGAAGCTCACTACAGTCAGGTGGAAGGACACTTTCTCTTCAAAAAGACAATGTCAGTTCTATAGAAACATTTCTACTGGATGAGACTTTGACAGGATGTCGACAAGTATATCAAGTTTTGCACAGCCTATGTTATTGCCAAACAGACCACTAAGAAACATGGCCTATAAACCCCTCTTCCTACTCCTAACAAGATGTGGGAATCTATATCAATGGACTACATGTCAGGCCTCCCGTCCCCCAAGAGGGGAAATGACTTTTTTTGTGTTTTTTGATCTCTTTTCTAAGATGGCGATTCTAGCCACCTGCAAGAAGAACATCACAGTAGAAGCCACTGCCAAGATCTTCTTTGAACGAGTATGGGTACATTTTTGGATCCCACAAACCATTATCTCAAAATGTGACACTCGATTCCTCAGATAATTCTGGTGGAGCCTCTAGTCAGTGTTGGATACCAAGCTCACCAAATCCACTTCCTTCCACCCCCAGATAGATGGCCAAAATGAGGTGATCAATTGAATCGTCGTACATATCCTATGCATGTACAATTCAAAACACCCCTACACATGGGATGAGAGTCTTCCCTATGTCCAACATAGATACAACTAAGCCCATCATAGCTCAAATGGCCAGAGCCCCTTTCAGGTGAGGTTGGGATTCCAACCATTGGGAACCATGGATATTGCACTACTCCTAGTGACCACCTTGACTGACTCATCCCCTGCTCCACTAGAAGATGAAAAATCCACCTGGTTCATGGAGCGGATCCAACACATTCTCCAACAGGTTCATGATATTCTACAAAAGCCTAATGCCAAGTACAAATAACACCATGGTCAACATTGGGTGCCACATAAGTTTCAAGTGGGTGACAAAGTTTTGTTGCATTTGTAGAAAGAACACTTTACAAGGCCCCATCAGAAGATTCACCCACTATGTTATGGCTCATACACCGTCACCAAGGTTGTGGGTGACAATGCTTTTGAGCTCAACATTCTGATGTATCCCCCCTCCACTTCTGAGGTTCTATGACCTACCGGTCTCTGGATCATTCCAATTGTTGAGTTGTATTGACTCTTTAGACTCCTGAATGAACATAGATCAATTATACACAGGTCCCTTTTTTCCCTGTGTGCAAATTCTTTCACACCTACAACCTCTGTCTGCACATTCTTGCACTCTTCAATTTGCAGGCACTGGCTCCTTTTCACTAGCCCCTTCCTTCACATGTCCCTGGGTTGTGCCCTTGTGCAAATTCACAATTGTGGGTGCAGGCAAGAGTGGTTTCAAACCAACCCTATTTTCACCCCGCAATCCTCCCCATGCTACCATGTATCCCTTCACTAGAATAGTGGTTGAAATTGCGGCCTACTCAAATAATATTATCGTTCGAGAATGTCCTGGCCCCACAATCCCTTTTGTCCGTCAATTTTCTTCCTCTTAATGTTTCCTTGCAATCAACGACTATTATTGAATCTCCTATTCTGCTCTTCTTTCCTTCTTCCATGCGTCTCCCCATATCTCTACAATCTTTCGACACGTAACTCCCCTCTAGATCAATGACTGTTGTTGACTCCTCCTTTTCATCCTTCAAAAGTTTAAAATCTCAACTCCACTCTCGTTTATGTGGCAATATCCCAAAGTGGAAGATATATTGCCACCTGTTTCCTTGGATCTATGCTCACGATCTCCTTCGAGAGTCTCTCCTTCTGGGATCTCAATTCTCAAATTATTTCCCCTGCTGATTGGTTATCTTTCGGAGTGGAATATCTACTGACACGTATCCTCCCCAATCAATGGTTATGCTCCCGCTTTGGGACTTTGGTATTTCCAATTAGATCAATGGTCTAGCGACTCCCTCCTCGATTAGCGATTGAGATCTTCTATGTGTATTTGGACTTTTCCCCCTCCTCTTTCTTTCAGGGTTCTAGATCTGACATTGTCTGTCGTCCTTCACATCAATGTCTCTCATCAGTTCGAGGACTTCGGCCTTCGACAATTTCAAATCTCAACAAACACAAGCCTCTAAAGTGAATCCTTCCAGAGTTCACGATATGGTGACACTTGTCCAACCCAGATCAATGGATATCATTCACTTTGGCTATTCGGGCTTCGACGATGTCAAACCTAGAACTTCTCCTTCACCTTTCTCCTGGAGTAATTTCTCTCAGAGTTCATGATATTTCACCATGTACCCTTTCTATATCTAACAGTCCATATTTACTTCGGGTCTTTGGGTTTTATCTATGTCAATTCTCAAAACTAAAATTCCAGTGTAACCTTCCCCGAATCTCATGATCTGGTGACAAGTGTCCCCTCACAAACTGATGACTCTTGACTCTTCAGTTTTCTATCCTTCATTGTTTCAACACTTCAACCTCTTCCTTCCCTAGATATTTATACCCATTGACACGTGTTCCCTATGGATCCAATGGTATATATTTGTTACAGACCTTTGACTTTCCACGCTTTGGGAATCTCAAGTTTCAAACTTGTCTCCTCCTGAACTCATGATATCTGATAGCTCAGATTCTCCTGGTCGATCAACGA
Organism: Picea mariana; assembly: GCA_032191745.1. NCBI lineage: Eukaryota > Viridiplantae > Streptophyta > Pinopsida > Pinales > Pinaceae > Picea > Picea mariana. The sequence continues at coordinate 52,228 of JASDQU010373526.1, forward strand.
CTGAGATTTCACTTTGGGCTTCTGTCTCTCTGGGCTTCAGAAATATCAAGTCTCAAGACTTCATATATTCTCTGTCCTGTTCATGTGAGTGTTAAGACTCATGCACCTTCCTCTGATCAGACGATTGTCGATCCTTCATGCTCAGATCTAATGGATGGGATATGTTCTTTCCTCTTTTCCCCCTTTGTTCACTGAACTCAAATATAATAGTCCATATTCCTCCTCACAACCAATATGATGGTTGTGTTCATTCCTCCTCTTGAGATTTAGACTTCTCCCAACTTGGAAGAATTATTCCACGTTCAAAGGTCTCAGCCTTTGAACTTTCTCTCGTGAACCCGAATCCTTTGGGTCTCTCTTATGCTCTTGTGGTATTTTCTCTTCAAATCTTTCAGTCTTTTAACAATTCCACCCCTTACACACTCCTTGTGTTATCCCTTCTGAGCTTGCTCTCCTTGAATATTTCGATCTCCCACGCACTCCTTGCGTTTATTGGATTTTTTCAAACTCAGTTTGAAGGATTTCTTGTAAAGAAATTCTTCTCTCCCTCCTAGTGTTCTCTTGGCTCAATGCACAACTTGCAGATATTCTCCTTACAAAGTGTTCAACAAATCTATTTCTCCCCGAACTCAACACAAAGTTCTTCTTGTGTACTCTTGCACTCACTCAATGCCTCCCTGACAGAACTCTACAAAGTTGTCAATAAATCTGTCTCTATGTTCTTTCTCTACACAGTCCCTCCTCTAAGGTTTTCAGTAAACTTGAGGTCCCTCTTGATTTTGTGATCACTTTGGTGTGCCCTCCTGGAACATTCTTTTCTAACTCCACAAATTTCATATGCACACTCCTTGTGTTGGCTACAAAACTTCAAATGTTTTTTTGTGCACTCCTTGCACAACCTAAAGAATCAAAGGTGATATTACAAAACTCAATGAAGATAAAATAAATCTACCTTCCTACTGTAAACAAAACTTATCATACATCTACACCATTCATTCATGAAATACATAAACACATGAATAACAATAGGAAGGAAAAACTGCTTGTCTATAATCTTTGTGTGTCTATACAAATGTTTACAAAAACTAGACTATAACATATTCTCAGTTCCCTAAAGCACTCTCTCGGAACTTCTAAGACCTCCTAAGTCCTCTCTATCATTCTCTCCTCTCTACTAATTACAAAATATGGCTCTACGAGCTTAATCCTCTTCACTGCCTTAGTGCCATTACTATCTCAACTACGACACCATACTCCTACGACTACATTTCATAAATGTTTATCCAGACATGTCTATGATCTGGACCTACTACAAGTAACCATTTAAGGAAATCCAACCACTACCTATACAAAGTTATGGCTTGGCTCTTACATTCTTACAACAAAAAAAATATTTGTATTGGATCATATTTTGAATTTTAAAAATGGGAGGATCAGTGCCTCTCCCTTTATCCATGTCACGTCTATGTTTTGGTGTGTTGGTTCATTTGTTGAGGTGGATTGATGCTCCTACATCAAATTCCCCCCTTTCTTGGTCTGCGTCTAGTCTTTAACACGGCTCTCCTTCAACCATATTTCCCACCATTACTAGACACCTAAGAGATAGAAAAGCAATTGACATCAATAGATCTCAACCTTAATTGCATGCAACATGAATCTAGTGATAATATTGTGGAAACACAGATCAAGGGAACTTGATAGCAAAGGATCCAGCTTAATTGAGTCTTCAAAGTAGCGCAACTACTGCACCAAGGCAAGTGGCTCACCTAGGTCCAAATTCAATAGAAATTTTCTCATATAATGGAGGAACTCAATGCAATGGAGACAATTTCTTCCTAAAGAGGGAGTATTGAACTAGGTGGATATCAGTGGCAACCCACCTATTCCACTGGCTCGAAAAATAGTTTTCCACCTTGGCAGTTTTTTGGGTTCCAAACTTCTGGGGCCGTTTTGAGGCCCTAAACGATGTTTTTTGGGGATTTAGGGCCCAAGTTACTTCCACTGGAAATTACCTGGGCCAGTTGAAAATTTTTCTTCTCATCTATACCTTTCCAATGAGCTATCGTGCGCCTAAAATAAAGATCGTATGCAAAAGTTATGACCCTGGGAAGTTGATGTAGTAACTTACCCAAACGGGGCCCACATGAATTTTGGCGCTTCATATCCTAGGGTTAGGTTTTTGGATGTCTAGGTTTTTTGACATTCCTATTTTACTATAAAAGGCCTTTAGAGCCTCATTGTAACCATATTCTTGTGAATGAGTGAAGTCGTCACATCTCTTCTCAGAGATAAGCCGACATCATTCCAGCAAGCTTGTTTTCCGCTGGATTTTACAGTTTCAACTTATTTCCTTATTGAATAGAAAACCAAGTTTATGTATCTCTTTTATTTTGTGTCAAGCACATTTTAGTAATATTTATTCATTTTTTTCTTCTCATAAAATATGTATCAGTGGTATCGGAGCGATATGATCCTTATCATCTTAATTCATGTCCCCAACGAGGTCAGGGTACAAAGAATTGGGTCTTGAGCTTGTTTCTCTTGAGGAAAACATCTCTCACATGCCAAAGCGACCTCTCATGGTAGGAGAAAATAAATATGAAGGGATAGGAGATCCTTTAAAAATGTTTCTTGGGGAATCCCTCATGCAACAGAGGAATGAGATGATGGATAGTTTCGCGCAAATCCTTCGGCGGCTACCAACAGGCGACACATCTTCCTCAAGCAGAGGCACCACCCCCTTCAAGGTACAAATAAAATTCAATATTCCTATATTTGAAGATCAGATAGACACAAATGTTGTAGACAAGTGGTTGAATCTACTATAAGCTTATTTTTTTTCCATAAATTTTTGAATAGAGAAAAGATTACTTTTGCGCTCCTCAAAGTCGTTCCCCATGTCAAATATTGGTGGGAAATTTTTTATGATCAAAATAAAATAGAGGAACCCTCATTATTTATAGTCATGGCCACCTAGGAATCCTTTAGGGTTGTGTTGGCAGCCATTTCGCATTTTTATCCTATCCTTATAAGCTGCCTACACAAGTGTTTTGGAACCCTTGATTCTCATCGCAATCTTTTGAATAAAACAACATGATTATTTTGCACATTCGCACACCTACCTTTTGTTTTCGTTTTCATGACTGCAAGCATGAAAACCTTGAGTTTGAAGTCATGTCGATGGTATTAAAATTGTCACTTGATTATTATGGTTACTCTTGTTTATGTGGTCATTTCACCTCTAACTCAATGATGGTCACACAATTGGCAAGGCACCAAATCTTTACTCACTTTGCATTATTGTTAATATGACTTCATTTTATAAGTTTGTGATGCAATTGTATTCTAGTGATTGAGATTGAGTCCTTGACACAATGGTGGTTTTGTGTTCTATTGTCTTTGATTAAACCCATGGTGCATTGGTTTCTTACAAAGCATAAGTTTTATGGTCAAATCTTTGGTGCTAAATTTGAAATATTGCTTTGTTTTAAATCATACCAACACTATTGCTTGTGTAGATATTCGGGTCGACTTATCATGGTTTTCAATAGTTGTTTGACTGGAATTACTTTTAACACACACCAATAGTGATTTGAATCACAATAGCACCATCAATTGTACATTTTGATATGACTGTTTTGCATGGGTTTGTTTTGTTCCACCACCCTCGCACACTTAGACATTAATTCCTGACTTGTATCTCGGGCTACCTCTGTTGGTTTTGGGGAAGCTTGTGAGCTTTTGGTTCTGCATATACCGTGTCTAACCCCCTGTCTGCTTACCCTGCTCACTTTATGATCTTTCTTATGGCACCTGTAGTGCACATAGAACCTAATGGCATCCAAATGCTGTTTCTATTTGACAACACTCGTGAAGACCTGGAGAATAGTGGTTGGTTAGTGTTTATCCAAAAATTTGAGGGTTTCAACCTTGCGGTCACCTAGTAGTTTTCCCTCACATTCGACAGATGTAGGGCTAAGGTTGGAGAAATCTATCTTGAACTGGATGAAGAATTCCTCAGTTCAGCCACGGGTTTACCAACTAAAGGGAAGAGGTGGTTTAAGAATTTGAAAGTGGACGAAGTGCCATGGCCGCTCCTTTTCACATCAAGGAAAATTGTCAGTTGTGACAGAGGTATGCCTTTCACTGCCCTTAAGTCTAGGTGGCATGATCTATTAGCCATTGTTAAGCGATTCGCGACTTGTGAAGGTCTTTATGGGTTAGTGTTTCTTTACCATCTCAGGTTACTTATGAATTTCATAGACTTCCCTCTGAATATGCCTCACTACCTCCTACGCAACCTATATAAAATGTCCAAACGATTTAAGTGGGAGAAGGCTGATTCTAGCCTCTTCCACCACTGCTTGATCAAAATCATTATTGTTCATCATTTGAAGCTTAATGGTGACTGTTGGAAATCAAGGAATGGCTTTTCCACTCCCAAATGTGTCCCAATGGACAAGACTGTGGTCATCGAAACCCTGGTTGGGCCTGTCGTGCCACCTCCTACCCTTCTACCCTCTGTCAAACCCTCGAACTACCCCAACATTGACCTACTCGACACCATGGCCGACCTGTGTGCTAAAAACAATACTAAGACCTGTAAGACACCTATAAGGAAGAAGGGCAAGGGTAATACCAATGCCAAATGTAAGGGAAAGAAAAATGCACGATGGATATCTAGATGTGCTCGGAACAAGCCAAAACAAAACATAGACCAGAAGCCTATTATTTTGAGCGAGGATTTGGAATATGAGATTGAACACTTCTTGACTGAGGAATACCCTTACTCTCATGGCCTCTGTTCTATTGAACCCTATGACTACGTGTCCAACCTCCCACCATGCCTCAAGGATGACCCTAAATTTCTAGGAATTAAGTTTGATAGTGGAACCCCTGGTAACTTAAAATAACCCTCACTTGTAGTGACTCGGCCCGATCAACAATAGTGCACTCAATGCAATTCTTGGCTTGAATGTTACTACACAGGTGTTCCTTTGTTGCAATCTAAAATTAAATCATTGGAGGAATGGGTTATTGTGTTGTCAAAGGAAAATGGCAGGCTACAAGCTTACGATAAGAAGAAAAAGACCACGAGTTCTATCATCTTCAGAAATGTTGAGGCAACAAGTGCCTTTGTCAACTCAAAGTTATCCTAACCAAATCGTTTTCCTACATCCCAGGTATGTTATTTCAACGTCGATTTTTGAATGATTTGGTTTGAATTAGTATAAACGATTGTGTTTTCTATGAATTAGTTCTGTTTTGTTTGAATAGATTCAAAAACGATTATGTTTACTTCAAATTACCAAGAATGATTTCGTTTTTGTATTTGAATTAGTACAAAATATTTCATTTTGAATTAGCATAAACTATTTTTTTTGGGTTGATTCGTTTGCTAAAATCGAATATAGCTATGTTTTGATTGAACCAATTTAATACGATTTTATTGTTCTTGAATTAGTATAAATAATTGTGTTGGCTTTGAGTTAGTTTGACTTAGTTCTGTTTGGTTTGATTCAGAAACGATTATATATGTTTGAATTAGCATAGTCGTTTGTGTATGCGTTGGATTAGTATCAAATATTGGTTTGATAAATAGAATATAATCTATTGATTCAAAAATGATTTCGTTGATTTTGAATTGTCAAAATGATTCTGTCTGTTCTGAATTGGTAATGAAAAAGTTGGTTGACAGATCACATATATCCCTGTTACCATCCGATTGATTTAATACGATTTCGTTTATTTTTAGTTGGCCTAAAATATTTGGTTACTTTTAGTGTGAATGATTGGCTTTGCTTTGAATTAGTAATTAAGAGTTGTTTGATTCACCATATATATTTTTGTTATCATTTGGATTGATTTAAAATGATTTTGTTTGTAAATATGACCATCTACAGAATCGTGAGATTCTGTATCTAGTCATAAAATTTAGATTTTTGTTAATTTTACAAATAAAACATTATCTAAACTTGTTTATTCTTGTCCACCTACAGGTACATACAAATTTCAATAGGAAATTGGACATGCTGTGGCAGTTTAGAACATGATTTTTGTCATATATTTTTGTTTTAGGTTGTTAGTTTTAGTTAGAAATAAAAATATGGGAGATTGTTCCCATATTCTTTGTAAATAGTTTTTGATAATTCCCACAAGGATGTTTTACCTTGTGGCCTTTATATACTCATTAATTTTTGTAATGAACCCATCACTATTGGGAGAACAAAGACGATGGACTTATGATGATACAAACTCGAATGGAAGTGGATCTTTTGTAACAGCTTTAGCTTTCAATTTCTCATACTTTCGTTCAAGTTTTGTGAATTTTAATTTGTGATCAAGTTATTGACTACTTTAGATATCAAGACTTGTCTATATCTGATGTATCTCAGTTTACGTACAACAATTACTCTGTTTTAATTTAATTAATAAAAGGTTAATCTTCTTGCTTAAATGAACAGTCATGCACAAATCTTCGCACTGGGATTTATCTAAATGTGATGGTCTGTGAAATATAAGATTGTTGTTGTTTTATGTCTTGTTTGTTCTGTCATTTTCATTTAAAGAGCACTGTTGCTTCTTGTTTACAAGAAGCTTGTGGAAAATCTGGTGCGGATTTCCTCCCATCAAACAGCTAAATCAAGTACTGTGCATAGGACAAATAGGAAGCGTTACTTCAGGTTACTTTGTTATTTGTAGTTTAGTAGTTAATAAATTCGAGAATTCTTAGTAGTTTATATAGATATATAGTTTATATTTACAGTTAGGATTGTTATGTTATTGCTTAGCTTAGATAGTTGTCATTTTATCCCTCTCATAAAAATTATAAAAAAAAAAATAATAGCTTCGCTGTCGTAAGATAGTTTACAAATGATTTTGCAAGTTTCGATTAAAATTTGTATTCTGTAAATACTGTACATTTGTGATTGAGATTTAATTGTATTGATAAGCTGAACATTTAAATAAGTAGAATTATTGTTTTACGATATTAATTAGTAAACTGTATATATAGTTTTAGATTTGTATATAGTTTATTGTAGCTTCTTTTTCATTTAGATTGGTTTCTTTAGCTTAGTTTTTCTTTCATTTTCTTAGGACTTAGATCGGCTAATGGAGCCGCTAAACCCATCGGAGTGGATCATCCCAAACGGCTTGGGTTATTTAGACAACCCCGGACCGGATCCACCCCTCCAGTTGATGGACGGTCAATTTCGCCCATCAACAGGATGCTATTAAGGAAAAATACTACCATGTCAGAAGTTATGACGACTATTATACCAAATGTACCACACTCCAGCAAGAAATAGACCAAGCAAAGGTTGGGTTCACAAATATATTCCATACCTTGTGCACCAATATGGGTATCAAATATTTATAGTGAAATATGGTGATCAAGTGTTATCCACATTTTTGGTTATCGAGATGATGACATGATAATGACAGGGTGATGGAAGATCTAACTCTTCATTTAGATCATTTTCATGAAGAAAGTTACACTTGTAATTTTCTCAAAATCACATTTTTGGAAATAGTAC